>MKYO02030512.1:370758-401213 GCA_002013955.2 Citrus medica | reverse complement strand
TATATATATATATATATATATATATATATATATATATATATATATATATATATATATATATATATATGATACCAGTAATACCCAAGATCGTGGAGTGCGTGTGTTTCAGAGGATTAAATAAATTAAAGACAAAAAGACAAAATTAACTTTAAAATTTTAATTGGTACGTGGCGTTGTATCTAGATTGATGCAGAACAAGTCTGCCTTTGAGCCCAGATCTGACTTAGAACAGATCAATAGCCCACACGTTCTAGTTTCCAGCCGATATACCTTTAAATTTTAATTATTAACAATACAAAGGCTCATAGAAAATATTAGATCTGGGTCCCAGAACTAATATTCTGATTGGATGGAGGGAGAAGAGAAAATACAACTAAGGACAGAGATCCGATCTCTTTGCCTTAGAGGAACGTAGCAGTTTATAAAAGAAAATGCTTTAAATAAATTACAGAAAATAAAAAACTTCAAATAAAAATGCTTACTTTATTTCTTCAATCCAAATGCTTATACAACTTCTTTACAATTTACAAAATTTAAAAAGAAAGAGAAAAATTACAAGACAGGAAAATTTTCTTTGATGTCTTGATCCTGATTTTTCTCGAGAGAGAAAGAGAGCTTTGTAATCTGATGGAGAGAAGAAGAGATTCTCCTTTCCTCTTCCTTCTATCTTCTCTTTTAAACTTGTTGAAAGGCTCTTGCTGTAGCCTCACATGCTTTGGTGGAGAGAGGGGTCATTGATAGTGGGAGACAGCAATAATTGCATTTGTAGAATCTTCACGTGGGTGGGACCTCGAACTTTGACAAAGTCTTCATGAGAAGAGATGCTTTAAAGGATAATGGCTATATCTTTTTGAAAACATTGCATATGTGCGGCTACACTTGTGTCTCGAAAGACGTTTTCAAAAGATATTGGTATCCAGACAGGCTTGGTTCTTCTGATTGAAGGATTTAAAGTATTGGAATTTACAAGGAAATAACAACATAAATAACGAATTTACAAGCAAATTACATGAATTTGCAGGAATGGAAAATACTTAGAAAAGTACAAAAGGAAAATTACATAAATGGAAATTACAAATAGAAAGAACTTTTACTCTTTGTTTTTTTTTTACACAAGCTTTAATGCTCTATTGAAGGAAAGATTCCGAAGCAATCATCTTCGTTATCGTCTCTAAGGGATATAAAGGGCCCTGCACTGCCATGTTCGGATGAGCTGGCAACAGAGGGCTCAGATCTAGATGCGAGGAGCTGTTGCATTACTTTAAAATATTCTTCTTCTGTTTTGGCACTTGCCAAAAGAGATTGGGCTTTGGATTTTTGAGATAGGAAAGTTCCTTGGGCTTTGATTTCTTTAACACTCGAGGTTAGGAGGCCTTTAGTGGAAAGCCATTTTTGCACTGTGGCTTTAGTTAGTTTTGACTGTTCGTCAAACTTGGATCACCATTTGACTATGAATGTTCTTTGTAAAATAAGTTGGGCTTCATGGGTGTGATATCGAAAATTCCACATCAATACCCAGGGAAGAAAGAAATTTGTACAAAAACAGAGAAAGGGAGGAAACCTTTTTCGCAGATTCGGAAGGGATATAATAGGCTTTGAAGAGATTTAAACAGTGAATGACATTTGGGGTTAAGATGTCTGGGCTTGGCCCAAAGTAATTCCACCAGTGTTGGAACCAATTTGGAAGGCTTTGAACGGTTATTTTTGAATTAAAGAAAAATAACCAAGAATGAGTCTTTTTGGGGTTTTGGATAAAAAAATGTGTTATACCAGGCCTGTTGATAGTCCTAGTAGGAGAAAAACAAACAATGTTTTAATTTTTTATGGAAATTGGCGGGAAAAGTTTTAAGTTTGTGAAGGTCATCACCCCACTGTTTTGGGCTCAAAACCTTAAGAATGGTAGCCGTAGAATAGGCAGGCTCAGAATGAGACTCACTGAGGAAGAAATGTTTGAATTTTACTGACTCAGTAATTTCCAAAATGCTTTGATAATAAGACTGTGGTTTTGATAAATCCCATGGTTTAAAAAACCAACCTTTGGAGAAAATCTTTAAAATTGCTTGAAATGGATCAGTGTAATAAAATTCATCTTCCATAGATAAAATATTTTGGAAATTGGTTTTATTAAACCAATCCGAAATTTTCTTTGAAAGCTTTGTTTGTGAAAGAACAATATGAGAATATGAACTTTCACCGGAGAGAATAACATTTTGAGAAGGAACTTTAGAAATTTCTTTAGAAATTGATTTTTCTTTTTGTATATTTTCTTTAGAAGAAATTTGACTTTGAGAAAAACTTTGTAATGCAAGCATAAGCTCTGGGGAAATAGAAATGGATTTCATCAATTCATTTACCTGATCTTGGGAGGCAAGCGCTTTAAACTGGGCTTCTTGATCTTCTATTGTGTCAATCCAAGACTTGATTGGCATAGCAGAAGAATGCAATTTTTCTTTCGGTGGAGAAGATTGGGATGCTTTAGAAGGTGTTTGGGACACAAGGTCTGTGAGGATCCATTTCCCTTTGTCTTTTCTTTTGGGCGACATTATCTGTTTTGGAGAAATTCCCTAGTTAGAAAATCATGGAGAGAATTTGTATCGCCTTTAATAAATTCAATATCAAAATAAAAAACACTTAAAATAGCTTGCCAACGAGCAAAAATTTGTTTTGAAGCAATGTTTTGAACATCTTTTTCTAAAACATGTTTTGCAACTTTGCAATCAATTCTAAGCAGAAACTTTTGATTTAATAAATCACTTTGAAATTTGGAAATGCATAGGACGATTGATAAAATTTCTTTTTTAATAGTAGAATAATTTTTCTGGCATTCATTCCAATGTGCAGAAACATATTGTACTACTTGTTTTTTGTTATTATCGACTTGCTTTAATATCCCACCATAACCTAAGTCTGATGCATCAGTCTCAACAATTTTAGGTAATGCAGGATTTGCAAGAAATAAACATGGAATGTTTTTAACAATGGTATTTATTTGTTTAATAATTTCAGTATGTTTTCTGACCATGCAACATGGGTTTTCTTTAACCTATCGTGCAGTGGCTTGACAATCTTATTGATGTTAGGACAGAAATCAAGAACATAATTTAGACTGCCCAAAAATTTTTGTAATTGGGTTTTATCAAGGATTTTATCAGGAAACTTATCAGTAAAGGCAAGAGATCGTTCAATGGGAGTGATAGTTCTCTTTGATATATAATGACTAAGAAACCTGACTTTAGTTTGGAATAAAGAAACTTTAGAACTAGAAATGGCTAGACCAGCTTTTTCTGGTTGCCAAGTAGAAAGTCTTTAGATGTTTGAAATGTTGCTCAATTGACTGAGAAAAAATCAATACATCATCGATGTAAACAATGCAAAATTCAGAAAAATGATTATAAATATCATTCATAATTTTTTGAAATTCTGAAGGTGCATTTTTTAAACCAAAAGGCATTACTGTCCATTTGTACTGTCCAAATGGAACAGTGAAAGCAGTTTTGTAACGGTCTTTAGGATGAATTTGGATTTACCAAAAACCAGATTTCATATCAAATTTGGAATATATGAATGCAGAATGTAGTTTTTGAAGCAAATTTTTTTTATTAGGAATATGGTATCTATTCCATTTTAGTGCTTTATTAAGGGGTTTATAGTCTATTACCAATCTAGGCATTCTTCTTTCTATTTCAGAATTTTTATTGACATAGAAAGCAGCACAGGACCATGGAGACCTAGATTTGACAATAAGTCCTTTAGATTCTAAATATTTGATTTCTATTTTGCAATGTTGTTCTATATCCATATTCATTTGAATAAGACGGGCTTTTGTAGGGATTTGTCTTTCATAGAAAGAATTTTCATAAGGCAGATCAACCAAATGTTGTTTTCGATTCCAAAAAGCACTTGGTAAATCAGCACAGATTTATTTTTCAATTGAAGTTTTAAAATCGAAAATTTTTCTTTGTATGAATCCATTTTTCAATTGGGTTTCAAATCTTTGTAAACTCAAATCTTTTTGTAAGCAAGCTAAGTCAGTTTATTTTGATTTGAGCAAAAGATTTATCTGGTTATGATAAACAGAACATGCTTTAACAATATTCAAATTCCTAGTTTTAGGTTTTTCTATAAAAGAGAAAATTAATTTTTTCTTTTTTGCTTTAAAAGATATACTATCATAATTAACAGTGTAATGAGTAATGAGGTTTATGAAAGGAGTTCCGAGAATAACAGCATGATGAATATCATTTGTTAGAAGAAAGGAAGTCCTAAATTCAAAACCATTGCTGTGTACTGAGGCATCGACTTTAGATTTTATTTTCAACTTTGAATTGTTTACGGCAGAAAGCCTTTCATTAGTCTTTTCATGGAATTTCTTTGGAACAATGTCTTCTTTGATACAATTTAAATCAGCAACAGTGTCAAAAAGAGCAATGGTGTCAATTTCAAAATCTTTAGAAAAATACAAAGTGATTTTAATCAAATATTTTCTTGGTGTAATTTGCTTTAAAACAAAAAGAAAATCATTGGGTAATGATTCGATGTTGTCAATGTTTTGTTCGTCATTTTCATTTTCAGATTCTATTTCTTTATCAGAATTGTCTTCTAACTGTTTTTGCAACAGTAATTGGATAGTATCTGAATCAGCCTTTTGTTTTCCTTTTAATTCTTTAATCTCAAGTTTAATCTCTTTAATCTCTTTTTGGAGATCTTGAATATTTGGAGTTACATTCTTTGTTTTCTTTTTATGCAAAATTTCAGTAAGATCATAAGTGTTCTATTTGATGATTGGAGCTTTAGAGGTTTCTGGTTTGTCTTTTAATTCCAGAGTCTTTAAAAGTTTGTCAAGGTATTCTTTTTGAAGAATAGGGTCTGAAATATGTTTTACAAGTTTAAGAAAAGTTTCTTGTTCTTTAGTCAAAACATTAATATTCTTTAAAGAGGTTTATGAATCAGAATCACTTGATACAGATGTTTCTGAATCAATTAATTCATCAATTTGTAAAGGATCACTGTCTCCCGACAACGAAGAATTTGAATCAGAGTCAGAAGACTCAATGATTAAGGAGACAACTTTGGAGAGTGTTTCGTCGTCGAGGCCAAGTTCATGGAGCTTTTTGTTTATCCTGCAGAATTTTGCAGTATGGCATTTCTTTCCACATTTATAACATGTGGCGTCTTTATAGTTAAAAAAGGATTTTTGTTGGGTTTTAAAAGGCTTTCTTTTAGAGAAGTGAGGCTTCTTATAAGGTCTCGTAGACTTCTTATAAGAAGGGTCCCTAAAATCTGAAAAGGACTTCCTATGAGTTTTAGACTTGTAATGTTTTTTATAAGGTTTCGAAGAACACTTACCATTACAGTCTTTGGAAGTGGAGGTTTTAAAAGGGTCATAATTGAATTGTTTAAAAAAACTATCTAATTCTTGCTTAGACTTTCTAAGGTCCCATTTTAGACGTTTTTGTAATTTCAAATGACCTTCTTTATTGAAAAAACTGACTAGTTCACCATAGGTGAGTTTGTCATAAGGAATGCGATTGTCATAAAGAGCTTTAATGGAATTCCTAACCTTTTCTCCTAAGAGGGTTGGTAGCCCTGCAAGGAATTTTTCTTTCCAAGTGGTATGATTTGCATCATCTCTTAGGAAGAGTCTGGTAAAGAAAGTGGTTTTATAACTCTGAAAATCACTAAGTTTCCTACATCTCAAATTATGTAGTAGCTCAGCGTTTTTATCTCTTAGGTGAGAAGGATCACCTATAAAATATGGTAAGAATCAGGGTAGTAGCAACATCATGAATTGGGCTATTGAATTCATCAAGAATGGGTGTGCCATCTTCTTCAGTTTGGATTGAATTTAGAATGTCTATTTGTTGTTATTTTGTGAGAAGATGATCCCACCAACCTTTAAGTTGACCGGTAAAACCAGCAATGAGAATCTCTGCAATGGCTTTGTCAGAGGTTCTTTGTTGAGTTTTATAGGCATTGACTGCCATGGTCATCTGTTGCAACAATCCTAAGACATTATATTTAGACATACCATTAATATTCCATTCATAGACAGAGGATGCATTAAAACGAGATTGATTTAATGCACTTGGTCTATTATCGATGACAAGATCTGGAGGAGTATTGACATTTGGGAGAGCAAGTTCCTAATGGATTTTATTAGCTTTTGGGATAGACTCGTCTTTAAAAGCTTCTATGTCAGAAGAGGTTATAGAAGATTGATCTTGTTCTAGTACACCAATCTTACTAGATTGAGCACTATCAGGAGCAATTTGGACTTTAGAAGTAGAAGCAAAAGAAGATGCTTCTATTCGATCAAGTTATTCTTTAATGGCTTTAGCAAAATCTGATTTAGATTCTTGAACAAGCTTTTGGCTATGTTTCGAAACTTGGAAAGGTTTGAAAATAGGTTCTTTAAGCTTTTTCAAGGAATCAGACTTTGGTGGAATAGAAGAAGGGATAACAACGGTTGACTTCTGGAATTGACTTTCTATTCTGGTCTACTGTTTTCCTATCGTATTTAGATTAGTATTATAGAAATTATTTTGTTGAATAATACTATCTAAATTTCTTTCTATATCATTAGGTTTTTGAATCTTATAAGATGAGGCTTTGATTTGAACAGGTGGTTCACCATGGTCAATGGTGACACTTCTGAGAGGGGGATGTTCAGATTCAATGGTTCTATCAGAATCTGATAGATTCCATTCAGTGGTCCTTTTACGAATTGTGATTGGATTTGATTCTTTAAAATGATAGGAAATGTTATTTTCCGAGGCATAGATATCAAACCAATCAAAGAACAAGATATGAGTTTTATGCAGATTAACAAATTTGTAATATAGTTCTTGGATTTCTTTTCTTTGGTTTAGAAAATGTTTAAAATACCAAAGTCTCTTTTCTTTATTGTTATTTGAATAAAAATCGTTATGCAATAGAGTTTTATCAAGTTCAAAATCTTTTTCAAGAGCATTGAGTACATTCTCTGTGACAACAAAAAATGTAGGAGAAGTCGGAGGAGAATGTTCCTTCTCTTCTTGTCTTTGTTTGTGTTGACTACTAGTGTAGATAGGATGAGGAACACTTAGGATGAGGAACACTAGTGGTATAGTCAACGGAATGTATAGAAGAGCTATGTATATCTGAAGTGGAAAACTTAGGTTGGTTTTGAAAAGGGAGATTTATAACAGAAGGAATCTTTGAATATTGTTAAAGCCTGTTCTGTTTATCAGAACCAGATAAATGTTTTGCTCAAATCAAAACAAATTGACTTAGCTTGCTTACAAAAAGATTTGAGTTTACAAAGAATTGAAACCCAATTGAAAAATAGATTCATACAAAGAAAAATTTTCGATTTTAAAACTTTAATTGAAAAAGAAATATGTGCTGATTTACCAAGTACTTTTTGGAATCGAAAACAATATTTGGTTGATCTACCTTATGAAAATTCTTTCGATGAAAGACAAATTCCTACAAAAGCTCGTCCTATTCAAATGAATATGGATCTAGAACAACATTACAAAACAGAAATCAAAGATTTAGAATCTAGATGACTTATTGTCAAATCTAGGTCTCTATGGGCCTGTGCTGCTTTCTATGCCAATAAAAATTTTGAAATAGAAAGAGGAACACCTAGATTGGTAATAAACTATAAACCCCTTAATAAAGCACTAAAATGGATTAGATACCCTATTCCTAATAAAAAAGATTTGCTTTAAAAACTACATTCTGCATTCATATATTCCAAATTTGATATGAAATCTGGTTTTTGGTAAATCCAAATTCATCCTAAAGACCGTTACAAAACTGCTTTCACTGTTCCATTTGGACTGTACGAATGGACAGTAATGCCTTTTAGTTTAAAAAATGCACCTTCAGAATTCTAAAGAATTATGAATGATATTTATAATCCCTTTTATGAATTTTGCATTGTTTACATCGATGATGTATTGATTTTTTCTCAGTCAATTGAGCAACATTTCAAACATCTAATTGCTTTCTACTTGGCAACCAGAAAAGCTGGTCTAGCTATTTCTAGTTCTAAAGTTTCTTTATTCCAAACTAAAGTCAGGTTTCTTGGTCATTATATTTCAAAGGGAACTATCACTCCCATTGAACGATCTCTTGCCTTTACTGACAAGTTTCCTGATAAAATCCTTGATAAAACCCAATTACAAAGATTTTTGGGCAGTCTAAATTATGTTCTTGATTTCTGTCCTAACATCAATAAGATTGCCAAGCCACTGCACGATAGGTTAAAGAAAACCCATGTTGCATGGTCAGAAGAACATACTGAAATTGTTAAACAAATAAAGACCATTGTTAAAAACATTCTATGTTTATTTCTTGCAAATCATGCATTACCTAAAATTGTTGAGACTGATGCATCAGACTTAGGTCATGGTGGGATATTAAAGCAAGTCGATAATAACAAAGAACAAGTAGTACAATATGTTTCTGCACATTAGAATGAATGCCAGAAAAATTATTCTACTATTAAAAAAGAAATTTTATCAATCGTCCTATGCATTTCCAAATTTCAAAGCGATTTATTAAATCAAAAGTTTCTGCTTAGAATTAATTGCAAAGCTGCAAAATATGTTTTAGAAAAAGATGTTCAAAACATTGCTTCAAAATAAATTTTTGCTCGTTAGCAAGCTATTTTAAGTGTTTTTTATTTTGATATTGAATTTATTAAAGGCGATACAAATTCTCTCCTTGATTTTCTAACTAGGGAATTTCTCCAAAATAGATAATGCCACCCAAAAGAAGAGACAAGGGGAAAGGGATCCTCACAGACTCTGTGTCCCAAACACCTTCTATAACCTCTCAATCTTCTTTACCTAAAGAGAAATTGCTTTCTTCTGCTATACCAATTAAATCCTGGATTGACACCATAGAAGAACAAGAGGCTTAAGAAGCCTAGTCTAAAGCTCTTACCTCTCAAGAACAGATAAATGAATGGATGAAATCCATTTCAAATTCCCCTGAGCTTATGCTTGCTTTACAAAGTTTTTCTTAAAGTCAGATTTATCCTCATGAAAATATTTAAAAAGAAAAACCCATTTCTAAAGAAATTTCTAAAACTCCTTCTCAAAATGTTATTCTCTCTAGTGAAAGTTCATCTTCTCAGATTATTCTTTCACAAACAAAGCTTTTAAAGAAAACTTTGGATTGGTTTAATAAAACTCATTTTCAAAATATTTTATCCATGGAAGATGGATTTTATCACACTGATCCATTTCAAGCAATTTTAAAGATTTTCCCCAAAGGTTAGTTTTTTAAACCATGAGATTTATATAAAACCCCAGTCTTATTATCAAAGCATTTTGGAAATCATTGAGTCAGTAAAATTCAAACATTTCTTCCTCAGTGAGTCTCATTCTGAGCCTGCCTATTCTACAGCTACCATTCTTAAGGTTTTGAGCCCAAAATAGTGGGGTGATGACCTTTACAAACTTAAAACTTTTCCCGCCAATTTCCATCGAAAATTAAAACATTGTTTGTTTTTCTCCTACTGGGACTATCAATAGGCTTGGTATAACACATTTTTTTTTATCCAAAACCCTAAAAAGACCCATTTTTGGTTATTCTTCTTTAACTCGAAAATAACCGTCCAAAGCCTTCCAAATTGGTTCCAATACTGGTGGAACTACTTTGGGCCAAGCCCAGACATACTAACCCCAAATGCCATTCATTGTTTAAATCTATTTAAAACCCATTATATCCCCACAGAATCTGAGAAAAAATTTCCTCATTTTCTCTGTTTTTGTACAAATTTCTTTCTTCCCTGGGCTTGGATGTGGAATTTTTGATATCACACCTATGAAGCCCAACTTATTTTACAAAGAAAATTCAAAGTCAAATGGTGGTCCAAGTTTGACGAACAGTCAAAACTGACTGAAGCCACAGTACAAAAATGGCTTACCACAAAAGGCCTCCTAACCTCGAGTGTTAAAGAAATCAAAGCCCAAGGAACTTTCCTATCTCAAAAATCCAAAACTCAATCTCTTTTGGCAAGTGCCAAAATAGAAGAAGAATATTTTAAAGTAATGCAACAGCTCCTCACATCTAGATCCGAGCCCTCTATTGCCAGCTCATCCGAACATGACAATGCAGAGCCCTTTATATCCCTTGGAGGCGACAATGAAGATGATTGCTTCGGAATCTTTCCTTCATTAAAGCATTAAAGCTTATGTAAAAAAAAGGGTAAAAATACTTTCCATTTGTAATTTCCATTTATGAAATTTTCCTTTTTGTAAATTTCTGAGTATTTTCCATTCCTGCAAATTCATTGTAATTCTCTTTATCATGTAATTTGCTTGTAAATTCGTTATTTATGTTGTAAATTCTAAATACTTTGTATAAAGCCTCCTTTCCCACGCTCAATCAGAAGACCAAGCCAGTCTGCATAAGAATACCTTTTGAAAACATCTTTCGAAACACAAGTGTGGCCGCACATATGCCATGTTTTCAACAGATATTACTATTGCCTCGTGATAGCATCTTTGGTACAACGCTCCTCCAGTTGTCAAAAAGCAGAAGATGCCTTAAATCATGCTGTCCCCAACTTGCTTTCAGCATCGTTGCGCCCTCTCTCCACCAGCGCAAGTGATGCTACAACAAGAGCCTTCCATCATGTTTAAAAGAAGGATAGAACGAAGCGGAAGGAAGAATCTCTTCTTCTCTCCATCATATTACAAAGCTCTCTTTCTCTCTCTCTCGAAAAATCAGGATCAAGACATCAAGGAAAATTTTCCTGTCTTGTAATTTTTCTCTTTCTTTTTAAATTTTGTAAATTGTAAAGAAGCTGTATAAGCATTTGGATTTAAGAAATAAAGTAAGCATTTTTATTTAAAGTTTTTTATTTTCTGTAATTTATTTAAAGCATTTTCTTTTATAAACTGCTACGTTCCTCGAAGTCAAAGAGACCGGATCTCTGTCCTTAGTTGTATTTTCTCTTCTCCCTCCATTCAATCAGAATATTAGTTCTGGGATCCAGATCTAATATTTTCTATGAGCCTATGTATTGTTAATAATTAAAATTTAAAGATATATCGGCTGGAAACTAGAACGTGCGGGCTATTGATCTGTTCTAAGTCAGATCTGGGCTCAAAGGCAGACTTGTTCTGCATCGATCTAGATACAACGCCACGTACCAATTAAAAATTTAAAGTTAATTTTGTCTTTTTGTCTTTAATTTATTTAATCTTCTGAAACACACGCACTCCACGATCTTGGGTATTACTGGTATCATATATATATATATATATATATATATATATATATATATATATATATATATATATATATATATATATANAATTTATCTTTAATTATTTAAATAATTTTAATTAAAGAGTTATAAGGAATTTAAAGGAGGGTCTTAAAGGGGGTGTCAAAAGGCTGCGATCTGATCCTTCCATTCGTCACGATCTGTCCTGCCGCCATTTGTCGTCGCGATCTACTACCTCCGGTGAAGAGGAGCACAATGTTTGTTTTGGGAATTATAATTTTATATTTTAAATTATTAATTTCTTATATAGTTTGGCCACTAATTGTACACTAAAATTATATAGATTGGTGTTTTTATTATTTCATTGTTTGCTTATTTGTTATTAATGTTATTATTGTTTATTATTATTATTATTATTATTATTGTAGTATTAGTAGTTGTTATTTAATTTCATTATTATCATTAATTATTACTATTATTTATTTATTTATAATGTTATTATTAAATTTTGTTATTATTATCATTAATACCAAAGGACAACTATTATTATTATTATTATTAACAACTAAGGGCGTTTTAGTAACTTAAAACAACTTAACTTATTCTAATTTCGATTCCGATTCTTAGATAAAGTAAACACATCACTGGGTTTCTAACTCATTCGGATTCCAATTCCTACAGTTCAAGTAAACAACTTATTTTTATTCTCATTCCTCATTCTCATTCCAGTTTATTCTGATTCTAACCCATTCTAATTCCAGCTCATTCCGATTACTGACAAGTAAACACACTATAAAAGAAAAGAAAAAAATTTAATTATTTTTTTTACCAAATATAATTAAAACAAATTAACTAAATATTTACTATGAGTTCAGCATATGAGTTCCCAATCTATAAATATGCCAATATTTTAATAATAAGGATTATTCTTGACTTTGAGAACAATGGTTCACCATTGAACCACAAGCCTAAGTGGCTATGCCTGGCCTGGTGTTAAAAAGGATTTCGAGCCACAAAAGTTTTTGAACAAACCAAAAACGAGTTGGATCTTATTACTCTCGGAAGTAGTTACTGAACTTCATGTGAAAAAAAAAGATAATAATAATAAGAATATCACAATCATGCAACTCTTTAGCAAGAAAAAAGGAAATACATATTCAAACATATTAATAATAAAGATGCTCCCAAAGTACAGCACAGGAAAAGAAAGCATTTTGGGTGGCTTGATCCTCCCATTGTAGTTCTTCCCACCATTTTTTCGTTCCCTCGATGACAACTCGACGTCCCTTCGCGCTGCGGGAATTGAGTGGGAGCTTCTTCAGCTGTCGGCAATGAAATACTTGAATTTTCTTCAGCTTTGGAAAGGGCAGGGGATTCGGGTAAACGCTCTTTAAATTTGTTCCCCGCAACATGGTTAGATATTCGAGTCGTGCGAAAAAGTTATGCTCTGACCCGATTATCTCTAAAATATCACTCAATTTATCAACACTGATTATTTGTTCCACATTATAACAAGACTCTATATAAAGCTCCTTAAGGTTTTGAGCAAAAACAAGCCACGTTAAGTCCTTCGCTTTTTGGCAATAATCTACGCTAACTGTGTTGAGACTGCGGAAACCACTTTGAAAAAGTTTCTTTACCTCTTCTGCGCTGTCAATCTTCATCTCTTCCAAATCACTGTTTAAAATGACTAACTCCTGAAGATTCTCCATGTATGCTAGATGTAAGACATTGAGCAGTGGACTTTGACAGAAGTAAACCCCTACAGATTGAGTGATGCTCAACAGCTTTGGATATTTCAAAAACTTTTGGACAGCAAGTGAACTGTGCAAGGAACAGCTTAAAACATTTAAATGCTTCAAACCCAGCAATTCCTTCATCAAAGGTTCAGCATCATCACATAGAACATTACCTTCTTCTTCTTCTTTTTTGCGCCAGAGACCGCACCAAAGCAACCTGAGTACCTCCAACTTTGAAAAGCCAGATATCAATTGATGTGGAATTATAGACAAGTGCCGTGTACCCTCCAAGTTCAAATATCTCAGCTTCTCCAATGCCTTCAGCTCTTGCGGCAACCTAAAACTGGAGTAGGAAGTCTATTGATTAGGTAGACAACTGTGTGAAAAGCATTCCACCAAAACTTAAGAGGCAAGTGAGCTTGAGCTAGTAAGGTTAAGCCAATGTCAATTATGTGTCTGTGTTTCCTTTCAATTCTCCCATTTTGATGATGTATATGTGGGCAGGGGTGTCTAAAATGTATGCCAGAAGCTTTGAGTAAAGAGGTAAAGGTTCTGAATTCCCCTCCCCAGTCAGTTTGAACAGTTTTAATTTTGTGCTGCAAATGGTTTTCTATGAAGAGTTTAAAGTTTGAGAAAACTTCAATGGCATCTGATTTTGCAGATAAGGGAAATATCCATGTAAATCTACTAAAGTCATCAAGGATGGAAAGATAATATTTGTATCCCTGAGTAGAAAAAATGTGAGAAGGCCCCCAAAGATCAGCTGTAGAGGTAATGTTGTTTTGGTTTTTACTAAATTGAAGTGAAGCATGTGATTTTTGCCATATTAACAAGCATTACAGAAAGACAATTTTTCAATCTTATTAAAAACAGCAGAATCATTAAAAGCTTTGAATATTGTTTTGAGAACATAAGGTGTTGGATGCCTAAGTCTCCTATGAAAAACATCCATACTGACTGATTGCAGTACAACTGCAGAAAAAACAGACTGAAGACTTGGTTCAGAGACTTTTACAACTTCTGGTTTATTGACATAAGACATAGCACAAGAAGCAAAAAGAGATTCAGGTTTATTGAAACTGTCTGAGTTGAAAAGAGCAGACTGAGCTGACTGAGATGACTGAGGAAACTAAAAAAAGATGTTTTTGACTTGATATAAGCCACCCTTAGCAACACCTTCAAGTAAAGTTATTCCTGTGTCCCTGGCCTTGACAAAGCATGAATTATCAAGAAATTCAACAACAACAAAATTATCAGCCACAAGTTTTGAAATACTAAGCAAGTTTTTTGTTATGTTTGGTACATAGAAAAGACATGATTAAGCAATAAAGGTTTTGATGTTGAAGTTGTAAACATTGCTGATCCTATATGATTAATAACCAATGCATTTCCATTGCCAACAAATAATTTTTCCTCACTAGTATAAGCTTGTGAATGAAGAAGCTTACCTAAATCATTGGTGATGTGGTTTGTTGCTCCATTGTCAAAGTACCATGAGGGATCTTCAACAAGCTCTGGGGACACATTTGGATTTGATGGAGGCAGAGATGATGAAGTAGAGGAATTGTATTGACCATTATTGTCAGGGGTTTCAGTTGGAGCATATGTTGATGAACCAGGAGTAAAAGAGTAAAATGCAGATAGAGTGCCAAAGGAATTTTCTGCATGCACTATGTTACCTTGAAAACCAGTACCACCTTGAAAACCAAAAACTCTTGGCGAATTATAATTGTTGTTAAATTGTCCAGGGCCTCTACCACCACTATTAAAAAATCTTCCTCTTCCAAATTGTCCAGGAGGTCTAAAACCACTACTAAAGTTGGCTCTACCATAGTTTTTTCTGAGGAACAAATGATGAGTTGTATCTGTTTCTGCACTTATAAGCTCCATGTCCAGGTATGTAGCATATTTGACAAACAACATCAGAAAAGTTATTTCCATTGCTGAATTGTCCAGAACTATTACCAGAAGCACCACCATTAAAACCACCAAACCCTGAACTGTTTCAATTTCCAAAATTTCCTCCATAATTCTTTTGAAAACCACCATTATTTTTACCATAATATGTGTTTCTTTGAGCAACATTAGCTGTCATATTATGCATTACATCACTAGTAATTTTCCCTCTCTTCTGTTCAATTCTAATTTCATGATTCAACAACAAGGAATATAATTCATCCAGTGTTATCTTATCACCTCTAGCCAAGACAGCAGTCACTAAGGATTCATAGTCAGATGAGTCAAGACCAGTCAAGACATGCATAATCAAATCACCTAACTCTACTGGTTTACCAGCTAAAGCTAAAGTATCTGCTACTCTTTTGACTTTAGCAAAATAGTCAGCCATATGCATTGAACCTTTCTTAATGGTTTGGATTTGCATTCTCAGTGTTTGGATTCGAGCCTGAGATTGGGAGATAAACATACCAGTAAGAGTCTCCCAGAGTTGCTTAGATGTTGTACAATCGATCACTGTAAAGAGCAGATTTTGCTGGATCGATGACATCATCCAACTCAGCAGTAGCTGATCAATCTTCATCCATGCTACAAACTCAGAATTTATAGATCTTGAGCTTTCAGTTGATACTACACTCTCAATATCATTCTCAGAGATGAGAAATTGTTCTGGACATTTGTTATCGCCATTAATGAAACCTTTCAAGCCATTTCCTTTCACAGTTGTAAGAACTTGCCTGCGCCACAGAATGAAATTATTTTGATCCAGCTTGACCGGTGTAACAAAACTGAAGGAAAGATTGTTTTCACTTATATTCGTCATTCGTGGCTTTGATACCATGTTAAAACTATAGAAAAGAGTTGTTTGGTTAACTAGAAAGCTTAAAAAAATGAAAAAGAAAGTGAAACGAATCTGTGATTTTATTGATATTTCTTCAACATAATATCTGAGTACAAAATACACGTTTATATAGCAAGCTAAAACAGACTCAACAATTCACTCAGTTCGTTACATTTCTATTGTGTGAGATGAGCTGGATAACCAACTTGTCATGTCAGCTTTCATGAGCTAATCAGCTGCAGTCAGTCATACTATACTTCTGTGCTCTGCTTTCGATATCACTAACATAACAAATCATCACAATCGTGCAACTCTATAACAAGAATTCTTTCCAGTGGGACGATTCTAAAACCAAGAATCCACTGCTGAAATTTTATTAACTGAAAATAGATAACGATTAACACACCAGACAACAAGAACAAGATGCAATTAAATCTAATGAAAATTAAAAAAAGAAAAAGAAATACATATTCAAACATATTAAATCATACTGAAACCGGGAGAGAAAGAATTTTGGGTGGCTTGATCCTCCCATTGTAGCTCTTCCCACTATTTTTTCGACCCCTCGATGACAACTCGACGTTCCTTCGCACTGCTGGAATTGAGTGGGAGCTTCTGCAGCTTTGGGCATTGAAGTACATCAATTTTCTTCAGCTTTGGAAAGGGCAGGGGATTCGGGTAAACGCTCTTTAAATTTATTCCCCAACTTATGCTTAGATATTCGAGTTGTGCGAAAACGTTATGCTCTGACCCGATTATCTCCGAAATATCTCTCAATTTATCAACACTAATTATTTCTTCCATATCATAACAATCACCTATACGCAGCACCTTGAGGTTTTGAACAAAAACAAGCCACGTTAAGTCCTTCGCTTTTCTGCAATAATGTACGCTAACTGTGTTCAGACTGAGGAAACCACTTTGAAAAAGCTTCTTTACCTCTTCTGTGCTGTCAATCTTCATCTCTTCCAAATTAGAGGATTCAAGTTCTAACTCCTGAAGATTCTCCATGTATGCCAGTCGTAAGACATTGAACGGTGGCCTTGTAAACGTGCCACATTCAACCCATACAGATTGAGTGATGCTCACCAACTTTGGATATTTCAAAAACTTTTGGACACCAAGTGAACTTCGGAAGGTCCAGCTTAAAACATTTAAATGCTTCAAACCCAACAATTCCTTCATCAAAGGTTCAGCATCATCACATAGAACGTTACCTTCTTTTTCTTCTATTACGCTCCAGCGACCGCGCGAAAGCAACCTGAGTACCTCCAACTTTGAAAAGCCAGATATCAACTGAGGTGGAATTATAGGCAAATTAAATGCATAGTCCAAGTTCAAATATTTCAACTTCTCCAACACCTTCAGCTCTTGCGGCAACCCGCGTATACGAGTCAATAATAAATCAAGATGATGTAATGAAACCAAACCTGAAATCCCTGAAGGTAGTAATCTCCTCAATCCGAGTGCTTAGGGGAAAATTTCCTCTTAGACTTAATGCTCTAAGAGTCGACAGAGATTGAAAGAAGCCATCAGTAATCTCCTCAATCCGATTTTCATCCAGAAGTAAAGTTACAAGACGTGGACACGTGGGAATTTCCGATAGGCTTTCAATTCCATTTGCCATCAGAGATATCCGTTTGACACCTTCCCATTCTTTAACCTTCGGCGCTTCGGTCAATCTAACTCCAACGCAAACCAGAAAGTTCTGCTCCTCATTGTCTACCATGCACGCTATCCATAATGACATCTCATGAATCATATCTTGCATCTTTACATGATCATTGCCTTCTTCCTCCAATAAGCATGCATGAAGAAGGTCATTAATAAAATCGCATCCATCATCAAAATCATACACAAATCCTTCACTAATCTAATAATCAATCAATTCCCTTTTAGGAATTTCGTAGTCTTCACGATATAAAAAACAATACAGGAGATAAGAACGAAGTTCATCCGTAGACAAACTATCATAGCTGAACTTTAAACGCGAAAACACATTTTCTTTCATACCTGAGAATTTAGAAGCTGATGTTCTCATTTTCTTAATTGCACGTTCCCAATCTCCAACTTTCCTTTGGCTTTTCATGGTTCGACCCACTGTTTTAAGCGCTAGCGACAACCCACCACACTCTCTTGCCAGGGTTTCAGCTAGCCCTGCAATACTGGTATGACTGTCAAGAGTGGATCTTTCGATCATCTCCTGTAATAATTTCCAGGCTTCATCATCTGCCAAACTAGACACTTCCAACTTTTTAGCGTCTATTTGATCGCAAACACCAGCTGAATGAGTTGTCAAGACTATTTTGGACCTATCATTTAGATTTTGAAGAGGGACACCCAATTCTGTTAAATCAGTGGGATCTCATATATCATCTAACAACAACACAAACTTCTTTCTGCTTAGAATGCTAACGATGTCCACAGCCTTGTCTTGAAGACTTTTTTTCCTTTCAGTTTCTGTCTTCTGAAAAGCCAATCCTTTTTCCAATGTCATCTTGAAGTGTTGACACAACCGCCCAGATATCAACATCAAAATTATGCTGTTGATGGCAGAAGTTGTTGTTGACTTAGTTTAAAAGGGTAGTTTTGCCGACTTCCCCTATACCATACAAGCCGATAATTCCCCTGTTCTTTTCCTGATCAGTAATACATCTCAAAACTCGACCAAGTAATAGTTCTTGACCAACAACTGTGTGATCAAGAGGTAATTCAATTGCTGCACCATCTGGTGCCTTCTCAACAACGACTTCAATTTTTTCTCCGTGTTTCTTTAAATTGATCACTCGATCCGTCAACTCGTCCACCTTAGTCCCGTAATTGTAACTTGAAACGAAGTTTTTGGAACAGAGGCCTCCAAGACACAATCTATCCATTTCTTGAGCTCTAACTCGTTCTAGCTCGGCAAATTCATTTTCCAGTTTTTGCACATCTTCAAGCCACCCTGCGACCTGGTTCATTCGTCTGGTTCGAGGTCGTTGTTCTTCGACCTCAACCTTGGTCTTCAGATCGGCCCTTGCTCGAGTCAATTTGTGCAATTCAGTCTCCAAGACCCGAAGATTTTTTTCGAGACCCCATACATATTTTGCTTGTTCACCAACGTAGTTTGAAGTTCGATCAAATAAGTCTGCCGGTAAGAAGGTTGAGATTAAGTTACCCATTGTCGTTGACGAAAAGAGGAAGAGAAGCTAATTTGGTGAGGGTTATTTTTAGGGGTAATTTTTGGATACCTCCCCTGAGGTTTGGCCTCGCTACACTTAGGGAGAAACTATGAATATATTGACAGATAGCATCCCTGACGTGTATGACTGTTAAGTTTGACCGTTCATTGACTTTGAAAGTATTAGAATACCCACGAACTAGATAAGATCTAACAAACTGAAAAAAAAAAAAAAAAAATGGTTGAAACCACCCAAAATAGGAAATTTTTTTAATAACAAAATCCAAATTAACAAATATAATGAAACATTCATTTTATTACTTTCTTTTGCTTTTTCTTAAAATTTTCTTAGAAATTAAACTAAAGTAAAATAACGTTTTCTTTTTATTATTCAAATACAACCAAAAATTGCTTTAAAAATACCACAAAAATTTCAGTTTTGTCTGCCATCATCCTCATCAATTCTCAATTCAACCATTCAAATCCAAATATACTTCCCTTCAAATCGAACCCATTTGAATCCAAAGTCGACATGCTTCTCTTCAAATTCAATTAATTGGACTCCAAATTAAACCCCCGTGAATGCAATTCCCCAGAATACGCGCTCTTTAATTTCACAGAATCAGTTTGAATATGAATTAGCACCTTATAAAGCTCCATGGCGTGAATCGAGGTAAAGTTTTGAGAGTTATAATTTTGATAATTGGCCAAGAAACTAACGCCAACATTAGCAACACTAACTCCAACTCCAACATCAGTGACGACAACAAAATAAACACAAAAAGAAAAAGAAAAAGGAAAAAAGAAAACTATGCAAAAATTAAGCAACAAAAAGGAAGTTGGGATGCGGCTGTTTTTATGCCTTGGCGTAGGCAGAGTGTCGGCAAGTTGGGAGAAAAGGAACAACTGTGGCTTGGGGTTTGCTGGCGGGCAGCAATGGTGCTACGATTCATGAGTGTTGGCTAGTAACATTGTCAAGGGTTTTGAAAGTTAACGAAGACGGCGGCGGTTGGGTTTTGTGCTTGTATGGTGGTCTCTAGGGGTTACGATTAGTAGTGATTGTGGTGGTTAGGGGTGGAAGGTAGCAATGGTGGTTTGAAGTGGGTGATGATGGTTGCGGCTATTGATGAAAAAGAAAAGAGGAAAAGATTGGGGTTTTACTGAATTTTTTCTTTTTTTAATTGATTAATTACTTTATTGCCCTTAATTACCAAACGACACCTTAACAATTATACACGTTAGGGGTGCTATATGTCAATATATCCAAAATTTCTCTCTAAGTGTAGTAAGGCCAAACCTGAGGGGAGATATCCAAAAATTACCCTTATTTTTAGAGAAGTACAATACCAAAATAAAAATATGATATATTTGTTTCTTTATAATTCATATGTCAAATATCAACAACATAATGATACGTTTACACGTCATATAAAATTTATAATTCATTTCAGTAATGACAGAATTAATATTAAATCTTATCATTTATTATTTAAGTGATAAATTTATATTGAGAATATTTATTTATAACAAAAATTTTGTGCCTTAATTTTGGATGAAGATCTTAAATTTTAACATTAATTTTTTTTTTAAATTAAAAAAATGTGAGTAAAGTGGTTCGAGCCTCCGCAGACGCATTGTAGGGGTTTAATTTAAATCTCCTTCCTTGGAGCCCCAGAGCTTGAGTGAAGGCAATTTTTCTCCCAGGCTGGGAGTTTGACATCCCTCGAATATTTGAGAGGGTTAAAAATCTTAGCAGTGCCATATCAGCATTAATGGTTAAAAATATGAGCGGTGCCATATTATATATATATATATATATATATATATATATATATATATATATATATATATATATATATATATATATATATATATATGATTATACATATCAGTTATACTCTCATGTAATATGAGTTGTAATTTAAGCAATAGTCTCATGTCATAAAAAAATATATTAATTTGTTTTAATAAAAAATAAATTCAATACAGAATTCTAATCCCTTAGATTTACAAGTGCAATATGTAAAGAATTATTATTATTTTTTGGTTAAAATAGTAAGCTATGAAGAGACAAAATCATCTTTTTGGGCTGAGTCTATGGTGCCTCCTGGGCACTGTACCCCCTCGTTTGATGAAAGGGAGTAAGATCGTGCAGCTGTTAAGCAGGCTCGTAGCCCAAAAGGCAAACGGGGGATGCAGATCATGCCATCGGAACTGTTTGAGTTGCAAGAAAATGTTTATCTATTATTGTAAGGAACAATAAAATGTACATTAAATACAAGTTTATGTTGCAAAAGCCAAAAATTTCGGTATACTACTGTAGCTGTAAAAACAAGTAATAGGATTACTAACACTGTAAGGTTAATGGAAGGAAAATTTGTCTAAGCCTGAAATGATACAAACTACATCCGTTCGAATTTATGATAGCTGAAAAATCTTTCATAATTTGTTCCACGCCTTTGACACAGAAGTGGGTTGAATTAATTTATATATTTGAAATTAGGTGGTTGAATAACGCTGGAACGGCCATATGGATTCAATTTCTTGATCGACCAATAACCCTGTTTCGACTGAAATCTATACGCGCAACTAGTCAATTTGACAGTTGAAATAAACTGTGCTTTTGAATTGCAAGTGAACATAAATGAACAAGCTTTCATCTGGCTTTACAGAGTGTGAAGTAAATGGTGCAGCAAGTATAAATGAAAGAAGAAGGGCGGGGGGTGGGGGAGAAGAACTTAAATAGTAGGTTTTAATCCGTCGAGATACTACAAGCATATATGTAATATTCAAAAGATGCTGCAATTGCAGTTCTTAGTAGTTGGAGTCAGAAAACTAAGCTTCAATGTCATGACATAACAAAAGATACAATAAAAATTGCACGGACATAATAGTTGTCATGCTTCCATAACAACGTTACCAAGTCGGTAAAAGCTAGGAATAACAAAACACATAAAAGTAGTTTCATATTAGAGAATATCCGAATTTGCGGAGCATAGATTAAGTTTAAATTTCCTAATTGGTAGAGTTTCTTTGATGATCTTGTTCGAAAGCTAATACCATTCAACTCTAAAATGTACCTCACAGTATCAAACATCTCAATTAACTAGCCACAAAGTTTCCTTTTTAGCTTGCCACGGTTCAGTTATAGCAAACTACCAAAGCCCATTTGAGAAGCAGCCACTCTTTGTTTATCTGTCAGCTGTGAAACTGCTACCGCAAATAAACTAACTACACCTTCACTACTTGAAAATACAAATTTATTTTATTTTTATAGTGCAACTTCACATACCTCTTTTGTAACGCAAGTCATTCCATCACTTGCCTTAACCTCATGCACGGCTTCATCGGCTGCGAAATTATATATCTCTATAATTTTTAATGAACCTTTAACTAAGCTTACAAATATCTTATGTTGCAACCAATCATCGGATTCCAATATTAAATTTGATACGCTATATTAATAGTTTGTTACTACGCCTTTATTAAATTATAACCTTCTCATAATTGTAAATTAGTTTGGTTCCAATATTATTGGTATATTAAATCATCTAGTATCCAAAGACCACATTAGGTCCCCGACTAATCCAGATTCGACCCGGATAGAACTACTAGGGCGGCAAATCTCTCTCAATAAATATTTAATGTAGTTGCATTTCTAAGTTTCGAACCGAGGACCTTGACGTTAGAACATTTCCATTCTAGTTGATTTACGTGCTTGTTGGTGTTTGGTTCCAATATTATAATTATATAGAAGTTTTACTAGCCTTAAATAGTGGAAATATTTTAGGCATAAAATAGATAATATCTTCTGATTTGCAATAGTATTGACCTAAATACTTGTAACTTATAGTGTAAATTATAGAATTTTGTTTATACATTAAATTTGATACGCTCTATTAATAGTTTGTTACTACGCCTCTATTGAATTATAACCTCTTCATAATTGTAAATTAGTTTGGTTCCAATATTATCGGTATATTAAATCATCTAGTATTCAAAGACCAGATTAGATCCCCGACTAATCTAAATTCGAGCCGGATAGGACCACTAAAGCGGCAAATCTCTCCCAATAATTATTTAATGTAGTTGCATTTCTAAGTTTCAAACCGAAGACCTTGGTTAAGTTAGAACATTCTCATTCCAGATGATTTACTTGCTTATTGGTGTTTGATTCCAATATTATAATAATATAGAAGTTTTACTAGTCTTAAATAGTGAAAATGCTTTAGGTATAAAATAGATAATACCTTCTGATTTGTAATAGTATTTTCCTAAATACTTGTAACTTATGGTGTAAATTATAGAAATTGGGTCTCATAGTATAAAACTTTAGCCCATATCAATAGTGCAATATATGGAGAAAGTCATTTATATATATTAGACACTAAGATAACACTATTAATTTATTTATATATTTTATAAAGAACTATCAATCACTTACATTACATACCATATTCTGAAAATAAAATTTGAGATATCTATTATTAGTTAAAAAGGAGGAGTAATTTTGTTATGCTAAGGTTATTTCACAAACGTAATAAAGAAATTTGTGATGATGAACACAGTGATAGGGCAATTATTGAAGCAGCAATGACTTCGTCTGTTGCGCGTGGGAAATCTATTAGTAATATAAAGGAAAATAAAAAGTACCCTATGTCTTTTCAACTATTATTATTTTTCCACGGGGGCAATTTTTAAAAATCTCCCCTGAGGTTTGAGGCTGTTGTAAGTAGATGGCTAAAATCGTTTTATTTGTAAAAAAACCCCCTGCCGTTAGTTAAATTTTTTCTTGACTGGTAGTTAACTTTGAAAAGATAATATTATCCCTAATGACAGTACGATCCTTGGCGCGAAAATCATACAGGAATTTATCTTAGCTGGCCTGTAATGGGTTGTAATATTTTTTTTTCAGCTTTTGGCGTTGAGAAAGAAAAGACTGCCACTTGATCGCGTACTAGAATTAGATGATGATGGAGAAATTTCACTCGAACAGCATCAATGACGACACCGGCTAACTCAGAATCTATAACGGACGCCAGCATTGGTGGCGGTACCTGGTATTGGCCGATACACCGAATTGCACTGACAAGCTTAAGCATCTCTTTGGCCAATCTTTTTCTTGATTTCAAATACGAAGCTATCTTTGCGTCGTCTTTTTTCCTTATAGCAACTTCGGCAGCAAACTGCTCTTCCTTGAGTGTCATAACCGATGTTTGGAAGATTCCAAAGACATCGACGAAGCGAAGAAAGTCTTCGAGAAGCGTCTCAACCCACTCAAGTAAGTCTCGTTTTACGCGGTTCACTGAAGATTGTAAGTTTTCTGCAGGATTTACACTGGGATTCATGCAAAGCCAAAACCAAAATTCAAGTCAAGAGCTATTTCTGAATCAACAACGGCACTGAATGTTGACCAGACTATCACCAACATGGACCAGAAGAACAACACACCATCTAGTGGTGCAATACCATTGCCATTGGCGCAACCACTAGCTCCTTCCGCAATAGCCACTAGAGGAGGAAATAATCAGGATCAGCCATCCGCTGCTGTTCCAACAGTGGAGAGAGGAATCGGCGGGTCTGCTACAACACCCGCTTCTGCCACTACACAAAAGAAAGAAGTTGGGCTGGCAAAAGTCCAGGCTGACAGGAAGAAAATAGATGCTAGGAAGAAGAGTTTGAAGAGATTATAGTTATGGGAGATTTTTTTTTGTTTTTTTTGGTTGAAATTGTTGAAAGTGACGGTCTGAAAAGGATTGGTCGTGCCTGGTGTAATGCGATTATGTTGGGAAAAGTTCAATTGGGATGTTCTCTTTGATTTCATTAACATCCTTTTTAGCCTTTGTTTTATGAATACTGCAAAAAAGGAAGGGGGCTTGGGGTGGCGCACCTTGGTACTTAGTGATCCAATCTTTGATTTGGGATTTCAAATAAATAAATAAGAACAGGATAACCAAGAAATGAAAATAAATGAAGTGAAGAATATTAAACCATTCGATTAAACACTCCAGCTTTCGGTTCACAAGGATCGTACAGTCACCAGAGATAATATTGTCTTTTCAAAGTCAACTACCAGTCAAGAGAAAATTTAACTGACGGCAGGAGGTTTTTTACAAATAAAACTATTTTGGCCATCTACTTGCAACAGCCTCAAACCTTAGGAGAGGTTTTTAAAAATTACCCTTTTCCACGGCGAACTAGCCAAATATGTATGATAAATGTCCCTAATATTTTGTCTGTAAATACAAAGACAAATTAAATTCAACTAGAACAAAAGTCTTTCACTGGAATCCAATAGATAAAAGACCAAAATGATATCTAGACATACCTCATTGTATAGCAATGGAAGCTTACAAGTTAAAATAATATTTATAATATTTTGTAACTTTCAAATTCTGCATTGGATTATGCAACTCATCAAGATTAGCTTTTTAGATCTCATATATATTTTAGCATCTCCACGAAGGAAAAATAAAATAAAACTGCAAGAATTGAGTTTGGTGATAAGAAGCACGCATGAGAATGATGTTACCCATTTTTGTTAACAAAAATTTCAAGGAAGAAAATAAAGTGAGAAAGAAAGAATTATGTTTGTGAAAATGGAAGAGGAGGTAGGAATTCGTATTATAAGACTGCAATGTTAAGTGGCTTGGTTGTGTAGGTGAGACATTTCATCGAACGTCTTTACATTTCCATCAAACACCTTGTTCTTTAACCGTCTTTATACCCGTCCATAGACATTAAATTGGCTGATGTCAAATGAATTTGAGACTACAAATGTGCAGCTCTTGCCC
The DNA here is from genome assembly GCA_002013955.2 of Citrus medica. Classification (NCBI taxonomy): domain Eukaryota; kingdom Viridiplantae; phylum Streptophyta; class Magnoliopsida; order Sapindales; family Rutaceae; genus Citrus; species Citrus medica. Next base: position 375,490 of record MKYO02030512.1, on the reverse strand, counting down.
TAATCTCCTTAGAATCCTGAAGAGTGAAAACTTATGCCTTAAATACTTAAGGTACGTTTGGAATTGAAATGTTATAACTTTTAAGCTACAGTTGCTGTAAAAAAAAAATTGTAACTATAAAACAAAAGTTAATAATATTTAATAAATATAATTTTCAATAATAATTTTGACGAAATTATTAATAATAATATAAGAGATTCTCTATTATACAAGTGAAAAATTATATCAATATATCTTTCAAGACACAACAATTAATGTTTACCAAATACTTTACTAATGTAGTTTTTAAGTGACAGGTGTCCGACTTCAATTCCAAACGCACCCTTATATTTATACCCTTTATATAAGGCTGATAGAGTAATGTAAACTATATTGCCCTTTTTTTCTTGTGTTAATTGAAATAATTAAAACTCAAAATTTGTAAGGGAGGCCACTTGATTGCAGCAAAGGAGAGCAGACTATATATATATATATATATATATTAGCTTGTTGTTAATTATAATCTTTGCAACCAAATAATGTAGAATATATATACGGGTGCGAAATTTTCCATAGGGAATTCAGTGTTCGATTTAAACTGCACTTTTATAGTTTGTTCTACATTTACTCCCGCGAAAACAATGTTGGCTTATTTTCAGATCTTTATTTGTGATAATCACAATTCTGTCAACCAAAATAAAGGTCGCATTCAAGCAAATTAAATGTGACCTTTGGACATTAGCATCAACCTCTAAAGTGATAGCAGTAACAAACAGCTCAGCACAAATAATTGAGGCCCTGCACTTTCATTAGAGGATAGGAGAAGAGAACACTTGATTTGATAGCAAGACGCCAAGACCAGGACAAAGACCAAGACGAAGACCGATGAAAAGCCCTAAAAAAACCCTAAAAAATAAAAATGCAGTTTTATTATTATTATTTTTCACGTAGGGCAAGGCAAACATCACTATCTTGTTAAAATTAACATTTAAATTTGTCCCACCAAATATAATTATAACAAATTAAATAAATATTTACTATGAGTTCGGCATCTGAGTTCCCACTCCATAAATATGCCAGCATTTTAAAACAAACAAGACTTAAGCGACAAATACAATTTTGTCGACGAGTGTAAAGGTCGCATTATAAGCCAAAGGAGAGCAGTTAAGGGAAGATAAAATTTTGCCTTATTGAATTGGTTATTTCTCTCTCTCTCTTCTATTATTAGTTTGTTGTTAATTATAACCCTTTTCGGGATTGAAAAAAAAGAGAAAAAAAGAAAACAAAAAGGAAAAGGCCTTTGCGTTTTCATCAAACACCTTCTTCTTTAACTATTTGTGTGACATCATTTATACCCGTCCATAAACATTACAATGCCAAATGTGAAATGGATTGAGAACAAAATTTTGCAACCACTCCACAATTGTTTATTTTCCCCTCACTCTCCTTAGAAGCTAGAGGCAGAGTCAGTCCTGCACCCCCTTACATAAATTAACATAAACGATTAGCATGTTACATGTTTATTTTCTGTGTTAGTTGTGCAGAGTATATACTGAACGCACCGGACAAAAAGGGTAATTTGTAATCAATTCAGTTTTGTGGATGCCTGGCCTGGTGTTAAAAAGGATTTAGAGCCACAAAAAGTTTTTGACTAAACCAAAAACTACAAATCTACATGTTAAAACTATAGAAAATAGTTGTTTGGTTAACTAGAAAGCTTAAGAAAATGAAAAAGAAAGTGAAACGAATATGTGATTTTATAGATATTTCTTCAACATAATATCTGAGAACAAAATACACATTTATATAGCAAGCTAAAACAGACTCAACAATTCACTCAGTTCGTTACATTTCAACTGTGTGAGATGAGCTGGACAACCAACTTGCCATGTCAGCTTTCATGAGCTAATCAGCTGCAGTCAGTTATACTCTGCTTCTGTGCTTTGCTTTCGATATCACTAACATCCCCCCTCAAGCTGAAGTGTCCAGGATAGACATTCAGCTTGTGTCGCAGATAATCAAACTGCTTGAATGAAAGTGTTTTAGTTAATATATCAGCTGACTGATCATCCCTAGGCACATAGCTAACTTCAATACTCTTAGCTGCATCCTTGTCTCGGATGAAGTGAATATCCAGCTCAACATGCTTTGTTTTTGCATGATAGACAGGATTGTATGCGAGAGCAATAGCCCCCTGATTATCACACCACATCATGGGAGTAGTACTAAGTTTAATTTGCAGCTCTTGAAGAAGAGATTGTATCCATATCACTTCTGAAGTAGCATGGGCCAAAGCTCTGTATTCTGCTTCTGTGCTCGGCCTTGATACCACTGCTTGCTTCTTGGACGACCAAGAGACTAAGTTTGGACCGAGATAGACTGCATAACCAGCTACTGACTTCCTGTCATCTCGATCAGAAGCCCAATCAGAGTCTGTGAAGCAATGTAGTTGAAGTGCTCTAGTCATGTGAAAATGCAGACCAAGATGTAAGGTTCCTTTCAAGTATCTCAGCAACCTTTTACAAGCATCCCAATGTGAAGTGCGTGGATTAGATAGGAATTGACTGAGCTTATTAACTGAATAGGCTATATCAGGTCGTGTAAGGGTAACATATTGTAAGGCACCTACAATACTTCTGTATTGAGACACATTTTGAATGATGTCACCTAAATCCTTTGTAAGATATTGACTGGTAGACATAGGTGTAGAGACTGGACTGCTATAAACCATATCATGTTTTGCCAAAATATCAGCAATGTACTTTGCTTGAGACAGATAAAGACCAGTTGCTGACTTAACTACTTCAATTCCAAGAAAATAATTGAGATCCCCCAAGTCCTTTAAAGCAAAAGTGTGATGCATGTCTTGAATCACTTGCTGAATTAGCTGAGGATTGGAACCAGTGAGAATGATATCATCAACAAAAACCAGAACCAAGATTACATGACCATTTATCCATTTATAGAAGAGAGAGCTGTCTGATTTGGAGTGCTGAAAATGCCACTGAGTTGTCATTGAATCTTTGAACCTATCAAACTAAGCCCTAGGAGCTTAGTTCAGACCATATATAGCTTTCTTTAACTTGCAAATGTGATGAGGTTTAGCAGAGTTCACAAAACCCTCAGGTTGTGCCATATACACTTCTTCAACTAAAATGCCATTGAGAAAGGCATTGTTGACATCCACTTGTCGAATCACCCATTTGTTAAGAACTGCTAAACTGAGAATTACCCTTACTGTTGAGGCTTTAACCACTGGACTAAAAGTTTCAGTGTAATCAACTCCTTGGGTTTGATGAAACCCCTTAGCAACCAGCCGAGCTTTATATCTTGAAAGAGATCCATCAGAGTTGTATTTGATTATGAAAACTCACTTATTTCCAACTATTTTAACAGGTGTATCAGGCAATACCAATTCTCATGTCTTGTTGTTTTGAAGAGCCTGAAATTCTTCTTGCATAGCTTGGAACCATATAGGATCAGCAACTGCTTGAGATGTTGAAAGAGGTTCAGAAGGCTGAGCTAATAGAGCTGACAAATAAGTTTTTGGTTTGAAGATGCCAGCTTTTGACCTGGCTATCATCTGATGACCAGTGGGTTGAGATTAAGGTAGTGTATGAGCTGGTGAATGATGTGTGGAAGGACTGAATGATTCAGTAGGTAAGGAAGGAGAAGAATTTTGGTTTATGTGTGTTTGTGAAGCATCAGGAATACTTGTTGATGATGTTGCTAAAGGAACCTACATATGAACAAAGGAAGGAACAGAAGAAGAAGAAGAGAAAGAGGACTTTGATAAAGAAACTGGAGACTGACATTTATCTGGAGATGAAAAATCTAAACCAGAGACATAAGGGAAGGAACTTTCATAAAAAACAACATGGTTGGATGTATAAATTCTTTCTGAAGAATGAAGACACAGATAACCCTTATGATAAGAGCTATAACCAAGGAATATACATCTGCAAGTTCTGAAATCAAACTTGTGTTTATTGTATGGTCTCAAGGCTGGATAACAAGCACAGCCAAAGGTTCTGAGAAAGGAATAGTTTGGTGTTTGATTAAACAATTTTTGAAAAGGTAAAATGTTATTTAAAACTGGAGTAGGAAGTCTATTGATTAGGTAGACAACTGTATGAAAAGCATTCAACCAAAACTTAAGAGGCAAGTGAGCTTGAGCTAGTAGGGTTAAGCCAATGTCAACTATGTGTCTGTGTTTCCTTTCAATTCTCCCATTTTGATGATGTATATGTGGGCAGGGGTGTCTAAAATGTATGCCAGAAGCTTTGAGTAAAGAGGTAAAGGTTCTGAATTCCCCTCCCCAGTCAGTTTGAACAGTTTTAATTTTGTGCTGCAAATGGTTTTCTATGAAGAGTTTAAAGTTTGAGAAAACTTCAATGGCATCTGATTTTGCAGATAAGGGAAATATCCATGTAAATCTACTAAAGTCATCAAGGATGGAAAGATAATATTTGTATCCCTGAGTAGAAAAAATGTAAGAAGGCCCCCAAAGATCAGCTGTAGAGGTAATGTTGTTTTGGTTTTTACTGAATTGAAGTGAAGCATGTGATTTTTGCCATATTGACAAGCATTATGTTGAGTGTTAGAAAATGTATATTTATAAAGGAGAAAACCGTCATTTTACATTTCAAGTCTTACTAACAACCCTTACTTTTATGTATTTAACCTTCTTGTGATTTAATTACATGTGTTTTATTTTAATTAAGTATTTTATGTATTTTAGGGGCATTATAGT
>MKYO02030512.1:300625-362165 GCA_002013955.2 Citrus medica | reverse complement strand
AAGTCTCCTATGAAAAACATCCATATTGACTGATTGCAGTACAACTGCAGAAAAAACAGACTGAAGACTTGGTTCAGAGACTTTTACAACTTCTGGTTTATTGACATAAGACATAGCACAAGAAGCAAAAAGAGATTCAGGTTTATTGAAACTGTCTGAGTTGAAAAGAGCAGACTGAGCTGACTGAGATGATTGAGGAAACTAAAAAAAGATGTTTTTGACTTGATATAAGCCACCCTTAGCAACACCTTCAAGTAAAGTTATTCATGTGTCCCTGGCCTTGACAAAGCATAAATTATCAAGAAATTCAACAACAACAAAATTATCAGCCACAAGTTTTGAAATACTAAGCAAGTTTTTGGTTATGTTTGGTACATAAAGGATATGATTAAGCAATAAAGGTTTTGAAGTTGAAGTTGTAAGCATTGCTAATCCTATATGATTAATAACCAATGCATTTCCATTGCCAACAAATAATTTTTCCTCACCAGTGTAAGCTTGTGAATGAAGAAGTTTACCTAAATCATTAGTGATGTGGTTTGTTGCTCCACTGTCAAAGTACCATTGGGGACACATTTGGATTTGATGGAGGCAGAGATGATGAAGTAGAGGCATTGTATTGACCACTATTGTCAGGGGTTTCAGTTGGAGCATATATTGATGAACCAGGAGTAAAAGAGTAAAATGCAAATGGAGTGCCAAAGGAATTTTTTGCATGCACTATGTTACCTTGAAAACCAGGACCACCTTGAAAACCAAAAACTCTTGGCGAATTATAATTGTTGTTAAATTGTCCAGGGCCTCTACCACCACCATTAAAAAATCTTCCTCATCCAAATTGTCCAGGAGGTCTAAAACCACTATTAAAGTTGGCTCTACCATAGTTTTTCTGAGGAACAAATGATGAGTTGTATCTGTTTCTGCACTTATAAGCTCCATGTCCAGGTATGTAGCATATTTGACAAACAACATCAGAAAAGTTATTTCCATTGCTGAATTGTCCAGAACTATTACCAGAAGCACCACCATTAAAACCACCAAACCCTGAACTGTTTCCATTTCCAAAATTTCCTCCATAATTCTTTTAAAAACCACCATTATTTTTACCGTAATATGTGTTTCTTTGAGCAACATTAGCTGTCATATTATGCATTACATCACTAGTAATTTTCCATCTCTTCTGTTCAATTCTAATTTCATGATTCAACAACAAGGAATATAATTCATCCAGTGTTATCTTATCACCTCTAGCCAAGACAACAGTCACTAAGGATTCATAGTCAGATGAGTCAAGACCAGTCAAGACATGCATAATCAAATCACCTAACTCTACTAGTTTACCAGCTAAAGCTAAAGTATCTGCTATTCTTTTGACTTTAGCAAAATAGTCAGCCATATGCATTGAACCTTTCTTAATGGTTTGGATTTGCATTCTCAGTATTTGGATTCGAGCATGAGATTGGGAGATAAACATACCAGTAAGAGTCTCCCAGAGTTGCTTAGATGTTGTACAATCGATCACTGTAGAGAGCAGATTTTGCTGGATCGATGACATCATCCAACTCTGCAGTAGCTGATCAATCTTCATCCATGCTACAAACTCAGAATTTATAGATCTTGAGCTTCCAGTTGATACTACACTCTCAATATCATTCTCAGAGATGAGAAATTGTTCTGGACATTTGTTATCGCCATTAATGAAACCTTTCAAGCCATTTCCTTTCACAGTTGTAAGAACTTGCCTGCGCCACAGAATGAAATTATTTTGATCCAGCTTGACCGGTGTAACAAAGCTGAAGGAAAGATTGTTTTCACTTATATTCGTCATTCGTGGCTCTGATACCATGTTAAAACTATAGAAAAGAGTTGTTTGGTTAACTAGAAAGCTTAAGAAAATGAAAAAGAAAGTGAAACGAATCTGTGATTTTATTGATATTTCTTCAAAATAATATCTTAGTACAAAATACATGTTTATATAGCAAGCTAAAACAGACTCAACAATTCACTCAGTTCGTTACATTTCAACTGTGTGAGATGAGCTGGATAACCAACTTGCCATGTCAGCTTTCATGAGCTAATCAGCTGCAGTCAGTCATACTCTGCTTCTGTGCTCTGCTTTCGATATCACTAACATAACAAATCATCACAATCGTGCAACTCTATAACAAGAATTCTTTCCAGTGGGACGATTCTAAAACCAAGAATGCACTGCTGAAATTTTATTAACAGAAAATAGATAACGATTGACACACCAGACAACAAGAACAAGATGCAATTAAATCTAATGAAAATTAAAAAAAAGAAAAAAGAAATACATATCCAAACATATTAAATCATACTGAAACCGGGAGAGAAAGCACTTTGGGTGGCTTGATCCTCCCATTGTAGCTCTTCCCACTATTTTTTCGACCCCTCGATGACAACTCGACGTTCCTTCGCGCTGCTGGAATTGAGTGGGAGCTTCTGCAGCTCTGGGCATTGAAGTACATCAATTTTCTTCAGCTTTGGAAAGGGCAGGGGATTCGGGTAAACGCTCTTAAAATTTATTCCCCAACTTATGCTTAGATATTCGAGTTGTGCGAAAACGTTATGCTCTGACCCGATTATCTCCGAAATATCTCTCAATTTATCAACACTAATTATTTCTTCCATATCATAACAATCACCTATACGCACCTTGAGGTTTTGAACAAAAACAAGCCACGTTAAGTCCTTCGCTTTTCTGCAATAATGTACGCTAACCGTGTTCAGACTGGGGAAACCACTTTGAAAAAGCTTCTTTACCTCTTCTGTGCTGTCAATCTTCATCTCTTCCAAATTAAAGGATTCAAGTTCTAACTCCTGAAGATTCTCCATGTATGCCAGATGTAAGACATTGAACGGTGGCCTTGTAAACGTGCCACATTCAACCCATACAGATTGAGTGATGCTCACCAGCTTTGGATATTTCAAAAACATTTGGACACCAAGTGAACTTCGGAAGGTCCAGCTTAAAACATTTAAATGCTTCAAACCCAACAATTCCTTCATCAAAGGTTCAGCATCATCACATAGAACGTTACCTTCTTTTTCTTCTATTACGCTCCAGCGACCGCGCGAAAGCAACCTGAGTACCTCCAACTTTGAAAAGCCAGATATCAACTGAGGTGGAATTATAGACAAATTAAGTGCATAGTCCAAGTTTAAAAGGGTAGTTTTGCCGACTTCCCCTATACCATACAAGCCGATAATTCCCCTGTTCTTTTCCTGATCAGTGATACATCTCCAAACTTGACCAAGTAATAGTTCTTGACCAACAACTGTGTGATCAAGAGGTAATTCAATTGCTGCACCATCCGGTGCCTTCTCAACAATGACTTCAATTTTTTCTCCGTCTTTCTTTAAATTGATCACTCGATCCGTCAACTCGTCCACCTTAGTCCCGTAATTGTAACTTGAAACGAAGTTTTTGGAACAGAGGCCTCCAAGGCACAATCTATCCATTTCTTGAGCTCTAACTCATTCTAGCTCGGCAAATTCATTTTCCAGTTTTTGCACATCTTCAAGCTACCCTGCGACCTGGTTCGTTCGTCTAGTTCGAGGTCGTTGTTCTTCGACCTCAACCTTGGTCTTCAGATCGGCCCTTACTCGAGTCAATTTGTGCAATTCAGTCTCCAAGACCCGATGATTTTTTTCGAGACCTCATACATATTTTGCTTGTTCACCAACGCAGTTTGAAGTTCGATCAAATAAGTCTACCGGTAAGAAGGTTGAGATTAAGTTACCCATTGTCGTTGACGAAAAGAGGAAGAGAAGCTAATTTGGTGAGGGTTATATTTAGAGAAGTACAATACCAAAATAAAAATATGATATATTTGTTGCTTTATAATTCATATGTCAAATATCAACAACATAATGTTACGTTTACACGTCATATAAAATTTATAATTCATTTCAGTAATGACAGAATTAATATTAAATCTTATCATTTATTATTTAAGTGATAAATTTATATTGAGAATATTTATTTAGAACAAAAATTTTGTGCCTTAATTTTGGATGAAGATCTTAAATTTTAACATTAATTTTTTTTAAATTAAAAGAATGTGAACAAAGTGGTTCGAGCCTCCGCAGACGCATTGCAGGGGTTTAATTTAAGTGTCATTTCTTGGAGCCCCAGAGCTTGAGTGAAGGCAATTTTTCTCCCAGGCTGGGAGTTTGACGTCCCTCGAATATTTGAGAGGGTTAAAAATCTAAGCAGTGCCATATCAGCATTAATGGTTAAAAATCTGAGCGGTGCCATATCAGCATTAATGTCAACAGGTCTCAAATATATATATATATATATATATATATATATATATATATATATATATATATATATATACTAACATGTATAGTCAATATGAGTCATGTAATATGAGTTGTAATTTAAGCAATAGTCTCATGTCATAAAAAAGAACATTAATTTGTTTTAATAAAAAATAAATTCAATACAGAATTCTAATCCCTTAGATTTACAAGTGCAATATGTAAAGAATTATTATTATTTTTTGGTTAAAATACTGAGCTATGAAGAGACAAAATCATCTTTTTGGGCTGAGTCTATGGTGCCTCCTGGGCACTGTACCCCCTCGTTTGATGAAAGAGAGTAAGATCGTGCAGCTGTTAAGCAGGCTCGTAGCCCAAAAGGCAAACGGGGGATGCAGATCATGCCATCAGAACTGTTTGAGTTGCAAGAAAATGTTTATCTATTATTGTAAGGAACAATAAAATGTACATTAAATACAAGTTTATGTTGCAAAAGCCAAAAATTTCGGTATACTACTGTAGCTGTAAAAACAAGTAATAGGATTACTAACACTGTAAGGTTAATGGAAGGAAAATTTGTCTAAGCCTGAAATGATACAAACTACATCCGTTCGAATTTATGATAGCTGAAAAATCTTTCATGATTTGTTCTACGCCTTTGATCACAAAAGTGGGTTGAATTAATTTATATATTTGAAATTAGGTGGTTGAATAACGTTGGAACGACCATATGGATTCAATTTCTTGATCGACCAATAACCTTGTTTCGACTAAAATCTATACATGCAAGTAGTCAATTTGATAGTTGAAATAAACTGTGCTTTTGAATTGCAAGTGAACATAAATGAACAAGCTTTCATCTGGCTTTACAGAGTGTGAAGTAAATGGTGCAGCAAGTATAAATGAAAGAAGGCCGAGGGGGGGGGGGTAGAAGAACTTAAATAGCAGGTTTTAATCCGTCGAGATACTACACGCACATATATAATATTCAAAAGATTCTACAACTGCAGTTCTTAGTAGTTGGAGTCAGAAAAACTAAGCTTCGATATCATGACACAACAAAAGATACAATAAAAATTGCACGGACATAATAGTTGTCATGCTTCCATAACAACGTTACCAAGTCGGTAAAAGCTAGGAATAACAAAACACATAAACGTAGTGTCATATTAGAGAATATCTGAATTTGCAGAGCATAGATTAAGTCTAAATTTCCTGGTTGATGGAGTTTCTTTGATGATCTTGATCGAAAGCTTATACCATTCAACTCTAAAATGTATTTGTTGGTGAATTTTATAATCAAATGCTACTAATGCCAATGTGTAAGTATACACAACAAATAATAAAGTGATGAATATTCAAGATCGTCTCCACAGGGATTGATGTCACTTTCAATGCTACAGCAATCACAATAGTGCAAACTAACTTAAGTCTGAAGTTAACAAACGTAAAGTGGGTTCTATCGTAATTGATGATTGTGAGGAATAAAGTAAAACAATACCGTAATGAAATAAACTAAATTAAATGTGTTTAAGATTCAATTGAGACTATGGTAGTTGAATGATCAAACTCTCCTTATGGGTTGACTGTTTTTCATCAAGTTAACACCAGTTGTTACGGCAAGTGCTGCAGCACTGGGCAGAATGAATCTGCGTCCTCAGCTGTCGCGTATTGGGACTCTCATACCCTTAAATATACTAGCAATGACCAGTTGCTAATCTACTTATGATATGGCTTTATGACCCTTTAGTCTCTCCACCCAACAAGGTGAGCACCTATGTCTAGTGTGTCACAAATCTTAACTTCAAGTATAGCCCTTATGGGATTCAAGATAACTTATTCCAGGAAACTTAAATTAAGATCAAGTAATACTATAATAATGTCCGCTAAGACATGCCCTTTTGCGGCTCTATCTTAACTTGAACTATTAAATGGGTGGTCAATCGAAATAACAGTTATATTAATAATAACTACTAGAGTAAAATGCTACAACAATGACATAACAACACATAAGAACAGTCAAGAACCCATTAGATTGTTTGTCACTCAACTACAAGCAAATCTAGTTCATATTCTGAATGAGAAAAAAAAACATTAATATATTGTTCACGGGATACATCAGAACAGTCAAAGAAAGAAGAAAAGTATAAGTTGAGAACGTCAAAAAGCAAATCCAAATAACTCTGCAGGATTTCTCAATTCTGCTGAAGTCGTCCCCTTTAATTCCGATCTTCTTCTCTTCTTTTCTGTAAATAAAAGTCTGTGGCGTGCATGAATTAAATTAGGAAACATGCAGATCGCAATTCTGCAACTGACCCGCACTTAAGTTTTCTCCCTCTGTGGTCCCAGATTGCTACAGTAATGGTTGCTCTAACAACAGCTACAATATTGCACTGTTCCCGATTGTGCTTTACTTCTTTTGCGGCCATCTTCTTCCCTCCTCTTGCTAGTCTAATGCCTCAGCATCCCTTCATGAATTAAGAATTTTTGAAAACCTACAATTATGCACATATTTTGAGCACAAATTACTTTGATTCAAGCAAAACTTATTAAGACTCAACTAAAATGAATGTTTATGCAAACTATAACCAAAATGTAATAAAAACACTTTATTTGCTCTCTAAGTAATCTTGATTTAAGTCTAGAATTGATGTAATAACTCTCATTTCATAGAGTTATCACACCCCCAAACTTAAACCTTTACTTGTCCTCAAGTAATGACAACATACTAACACTTCACGCAAATAATCATGGAACACAACTTTAGCTCTTTTATCAAATTTGCAAGGATTCTTCCACCTTCAGATCACAATCCCAATCATGCAAAGTAACTATAGTAAATCAGCTCTAAACTTAAGCTTCCTTCTGTCCACAGTGTGTGTGTTCTACTTTGATTGAATTCCAGAGATGCTATAACGTCACCAAGAGATTGCATGTAATTCAGCAATAACAATATTTTATTCATATATGGGGTAGCATAAATTTCACATACTCAAACTGTGCTGATTTTAAGATTGAAAACTTGAGAGTATTCAACCTCCTCACTGCAATATTTATTTTTCATGTGAATGTCAATCAATTGTAATGATGATACTTAATTACTCAAATCATGCACAGATCAGAGTTGCTGTAGCAATATCTGTAATATAATCTTATCTAGAGATATCTTTTACTCAAGGCTGAACATGGGGCTCATGAACAAACATGGCTACTCAATGTCCTAGACAGAGGACTTTCTTGTATTATTGTCTTACTTTTTTTTTTATAAAATGCTACAACATTGCTCATAACTCTCGTTGCCTTTGAACACAACTCTGCATATGAGGTACATACTCAGATCTGGTTACTCAGCAACTTGTGCCATTGGAACATAGTTTATTTCTTAGATATTGCAGTTAATCAAACTTGCTTTTCCCCCCAAAACTTAAGATCTTTTCTACTCTTTTGGTTCTGCTCTAGCAGTCTCATACAACTCAACCAAAGTCTAAGTGTCGGGACAAAATTTCAACATTTATCTATAACTTTCTCTACTTGGCATTCTCACAAATACTGAATAACACTCAAGTTATCTTCATTAGGTTTTCAAATCCATACACAAATATTAGATAACAGAGCTTCACACAACACACAACACACAACACAAGCATAAACACATGCATTCAGAAACACAACTCCCCCAAACTTGAGAGGTGATGTGTCCTCACAAGCATACACAACGAGGTCATAGAGTTTGACAAGGACATGGAAGACATAAAAAAAATACCACGCAAATTGAATAACATAATGAAAGAAAGTTTTTTTTTTCACAAAATGAAATAAATGGACTAGCAAGAAGGGAATACTTCCCTGTGGTTGGTATTGCTGCAACATGACAGGATGACATCAACGCTTCTTGGATGCACTGCGCAGCTTCCCCTTTGGTGAAATTTGTAGGGACGTAGCTGACAACGTCTTTGTCTTTTTCTTCACTGGGCTGGTGAAAGGAGTTGCGGCTGGGGTAGCTTGCGTGGTTGACACCGATCTGGTCCGTTTTGGTTTTGTCGAGGCTGTTGTAATAGTGCCTCTAGAAGTACTGCCCTTTCTTTTGCTGGATTATCGCGGACTAGTATGAACAGGTTGGCTAGGAGTTTGCTGTGGTGGAGTTGGGGTTGATGCATCAGCTACCTATCCTTCAGTTGTGATGGAGGCAATGATATCAAGTAGTTATTTGGCTTCTGCGGGTGTATGCGTAACTCTAGTTGCTACAGCAGCCAGCTCTACATCGACTTGCTCAATTTCATTGTCAGAGGCTGGAGGGGTTGCCATTTTTTCCTTGTCCTTGTTCAAAAGGACTGGAATGGGGGGCTCCTCTTCAGGTTCCTCCTCTTCATCTTCTTGGATAATGTGCCTTTTCCTGGTTTTGGAAGGGTTCTTGATGGAGAGTTCCTCACGTTCTTTCTCAGAATCTTCTTCTGCCTCTGTGGGTGAGCTGTCAGTCACAAATTTGTCACATTCTTCCTCAGGTTGATCAGATGGTTCAACATCTTCTGATTCTACCTCTGCTTGTGGTTCGGCTGCAGCTTCTTCTTCTGGTTCCTTTTCAAAGGTGGTAACTTTATTGATCTCATTACTGCAGCATCTGTCGATTCTGTCTACTATAACAAAATACACAACACTTAGAAAATTGCAATCTTCTAATTCATCAGGGTTCTTCATAACCTCTAGTACATTAAATGTGACTTGCTGATCATTCACTCTTATGGTGAGCTCTCATTTCTGCACATCTATCAGAGTCTTCCCATGGTAAGTATAATGGGTACCTCTTTATCAGCTTCAAAGTCTAGTACAATGAAGTCTACTGGGAAGATGAATTTGTCAACCTTCACCAGTGCATCCTCAAATTTTTCCTTCAGGATATGCATGAGATCTGTCAGCTAATTGCAGAGTGACTGTTGTTGGTCTGCATTCCCCTACTCCCAGCTGCTTAAATACAGACAATGACATCAGATTAATACTGGCTCCCAAGTCACAAAGTGCCCTGCCAGTGTACCTAGTTCCTATAGAGCAGGGTATTGTAAAACTTTCTGGATCCTTCACTTTTTTAGGAATCTTACTTTGGAGCATATGACTGCTTTCCTGTGTTAAAGCAATAGTTTCAAATTCTCCCAGCCTTCTCTTTCGTGCTAAGATGTCTTTTAAAAATTTCACATAATTAGGCATTTGCTCCAAAGCTTCCACAAAAAGGTATATTGATGTGTAATTGCTTCAGCACGTCCAGGAATTTGTTGAACTGCTTGTCTTATTTTTGCTTCTGGAATCTCTGTGGGAAAGGTGGTGGATGTCTAAATTGTTAGGTAGCTTCAGGAGGTACCAAACTCTGCTTGTTTGGTTTGTTGTAGGTCGTGGCTACTGGTGTTGCAACTTCTTTTTCAGCATGTTCTGGTTGAGTTCCTTTTGAAGTTGCTATAGCTTGGCCCCTGTAACCAGTGTCTTGATAGTTGGGTCGTTGCAACATACTTCCATCTTGAGGTGGTTTTTGTGAGGAATTAAATTCCACCCCCGTTTTAGTCACATCAACTGGGATATCAACATTCTTTCCAGATCTCAAATTAATTACTTTGCAGTGTTCTTTGCCCTCTCTCCTAGGGTCTTCTGTGTTGTTAGGTAAGCTTCCTTGAGTCATGCTACCCATTGCTGTGGCAAGTTGTCATATTTGGGTTTCTAGGTTCCTCAAGGATACAGCTTGACTCTGTACAATTGCTTCATTCTTTGCAATGTATTCCTTAATCAGTGCTTCCAGTGAAGTGATTGGATCCTAACTGATATGTTTTTGCCCTTGACTCTGCTGATGAAAACTAGGTGGTTGAGTGTTCCTATTTTGTCCATTTAATGCTAGAGCATTTCGATTCTGACTGCTCCATGAAAACTTTGGGTGTTGTTTCCAGCCAAGGTTGTAAGTATTTGAATATGGGTTGTTTTGAAGCTGTCGATTGAAATTACCCACATAGTTTACTGAAGCTGGATTTCCAGGACAATTATCAAAGTCATGTTCTTCACTACAGTATACACAAGAAAGTTTAGCAACTTGCTTCACTACTGCTGGAGCAGTTGTCATGGCCTTTACCATGTTAGTCAATGAGGTTACTTACACTGACAAGGTTGTAATTGCATATATGTTATGTGCCCCTGCTGCGCCTCTTGCTACTGGTTGTCTGATTGATGGCCACTGATAATTATTATTGGCAATTCTCTCCAGAATTTCATAAGTTTCAGTGTAAGATTTGGATAATAGAGCTCCATTTGCTGAAGCATCCACCATTAATCTTGTACTCGAATTCAACCCATTGTAGAAAGTTTTCAATTGAATGCAACAAGGAATGCCATGATGAGGACACCTTCTGAGCAGTTCTTTGAATCTTTCACAAGCCTCATACAAACTCTCATCTTCAAGTTGATGGAAAGAAGTAATCTATTTTCGTAATTTTATATTTTTTGTCGGTGGGAAATATTTCATTAGGAATTTATCAGCCAACTCATTCCATGTAGTGATGGAATCAGATGGTAACAAATTTAACCATGCTCTTGCTCGATCTCTTAAGGAATAAGGAAAAAAGCTCAGTCTTAAGGCATCTTGTGTTGCTCCAGCAATGTTGAAAGCATCACTCACTTCCAAGAACAACTTAAGATGGAGATGAGGATCTTCATTTGGCAATCCATTGAATTGACCAACTGTTTGCAACATTTGAAACATCACTGGCTTCAATTCAAAGTTTGCGGCTTCTACTTCAGGTCTAATTACCTCAGGGTGTACAACTTAAGGAGTTAACACAGCATAATCTCTAATAGCTCTATCTCTGTCATCAACCACGTATATAATGTTGTTATTGCCTGGCTGTCTCTGGTTAGCATGTTCATTCTGCTCTTCTTGAATGTTGACTGGTTGTAAGGGCCCGTGAGGGTCCAAATTTCCCACATCCTGCAAATTATTCATGCATGAAACAATTTTTGAATTCCTTTGTTCTCTTCGCAGTCTGCTAACAGTCCTTTCAATCTCAGGATCAAATTGAAATACCACATATCCGTCTTTGCGCATGCAAGTATTGATCTGCCAATAAATAGAATGAATTAAGTCCAATTGGCACTATCAAGATTTACTTCTCACTTCAAAAATAAACAATCAATCCCCGGCAACGGCGCCAAAAACTTGTTGGTGAATTTTATAATCAAATGCTACTAATGCTAATGTGCAAGTATACACAACAAATAATAAAGTGATGAATATTCAAGATCGTCTCTACATGGATTGATGTCACTTGAAATGCTATAGCAATCACAATAGTGTAAACTAACATAAGTCCAAAGTTAACAAACGTAAAGTGGGTTCTATCGTAGTTGATGATTGTGAGAGAATAAAGTAAAACAATACTGTAATGAAATAAACTAAATTAAATGTGTCTAAGATTCAATTGAGACTATGGTAGTTGAATGATCAAACTCTCCTTATGGGTTGACTGTTTTTCATCAAGTTAACACCAGTTGTTACGGCAAGTGCTGCAGCACTAGGCAGAATGAATCTGCGTCCTCAACTGTCGCGTATTGGAACTCTCATATCCTTAAATATACTAGCAATGACCAGTTGCTAATCTACTTATGATATGGCTTTATGACCCTTTAGTCTCTCCACCCAACAAGGTGAGCACCTATGTCTAGTGTGTCACAAATCTTAACTTCAAGTATATCCCTTATGGGATTCAAGATAACTTAATCCAGGAAACTTAAATTAAGATCAAGTAATACTATCATAATATCCGCTAAGACATGCCCTTTTGCGGCTATACTTGAACTATTAAATGGGTGGTCAACCGAAATAACAGTTATATTAGTAATAACTACTAGAGTAAAATGCTACAGCAATGACATAACAACACATAAGAACAGTCAAGAACCCATTAGATTGTTTGTCACTCAACTACAAGCAATTCTAATTCATATTCTGAATGAGAAAAACAAACATTAATATATTGTTCACGGGATACATTAGAACAGTCAAAGAAAGAAGAAAAGTATAAGTTGAGAACGTCAAAAAGAAAATCCAAATAACTCTGCAGGATTTCTCAATTCTGCTGAAGCCGTCCCCTTTAATTCTGATCTTCTTCTCCTCTTTTCTCTAATGTATTAATGGTAATTCCCTTGCCGCCGTTTTATGTGGTGCGTGCCCCTCTTTTATACTGCAAACTAGGGTAAATAAAAGTCTGTGGCGTGCATGAATTAAATTAGGAAACATGCAGATCGCAATTCTGCAACTGACCCGTGCTTAAGTTTTCTCCCTCAGTGGTCCCAGATTGCTATAACAATGGTTGCTCTAACAACAGCTACAACATTGCACTGTTCTTGATTGTGCTTTACTTCTTTTACGGCCATTTTCTTCCCTCCTCTTGCTAGTCTAATGCCTCAGCATCCCTTCATGAATTAAGAGTTTTTGAAAACCTACAATTATGCACATGTTTTGAGCATAAATTACTTTAATTCAAGCAAAACTTATTAAGACTCAACTAAAATGAATGTTTAAGCAAACTATAACCAAAATGTAATAAAAACACCTTATTTGCTCTCTAAGTAATCTTGATTTAAGTCTAGAATTGATGTAATAACTCTCATTTCATAGATTTATCAGTACCTCACAGTATCTATGATCTCAATTAACTAGCCACAAAGTTTCCTTTTTAGCTTGCCACGGTTCAGTTGTAGCAAACTACCAAAGCCCATTTGACAAGCAACCACTCTTTGTTCATTTGTCAGCTGTGAAACTGCTACCGCTAATCTATCTGGAGTACATTTGGTTTAGAACTTTGCCTTTGCGACTACTGACTTCACTATTCATTCGCATTGACTTTGTATTGACATTTTCTCTCCGGTGATAAATTCTTAAACATGGATTCAATTTCCGTCCAGTACACAATCATGGCAAATAAACTAACTACACCTTCACTACTTGAAAATACAAATTTATTTTATTTTTATAGTGCAACTTCACATACCTCTTTTGTAACGCAAGTCATTCCATCGCTTGCCTTAACCTCACGCGCGGCTTCACCGCTGCAATATCATCAAATGACTGCGAAATTATATATCTCTATAATTTTGTGATGCATATGCATTTTGCTTTTCATGCCCTTGCATTACTGAGCTGATTTATATTCTCTGCTTGCAGTTTCAATCACTAATTTCCTTTAATTGTTGTCAACGTCTTCTGGTCTATATTTGATGAGCATAGTAAATACCTACTTTTGATGCTCCATATACAAGTATGATCAGTCTATTGCAAATAGATGTTTATAACTAATGTTGCAATCGTTAAAATTTTAGACATACTAGAACCTAAAATCAATGATCCAAAGAGCCATCGCTGTTTTTTGGAGCAGTTCTTGCAATAGATTCCCACCGTGGTTTTGATTAATTTGGTCATGATGCTTGTGTGCAGTGATACTGGTAGGAAAGTTGATGATCCTGAGGTGCTTGAGGCAATTCGTTTGACAGTTATAAACAATCTACTTCAGTATCACCCGGTAATCATTTTTTTGTCTCTCTTGAGATATCACTTGGTGGAGCACCTATAGGAATTGTCTTATGAAAAGCTTATCCCATTTGTGTTGGTGATGGAATCAGGAATCAAGTTCCCAGTTGGCAATGGGTGTTGCCTTTAGCATTGATCCTCCAAAACAACATGTTTTTGCTTTCTAGTCTTATTTTGATTTTTATGATTATTGATATTTTTGGCCACTACAAGAAAAATTACCTACCATGACAGTCCTCTGTGTGACAGTTTTTGGTCTGCAGAGCTACTACGACAGATGGATGATAAATTTTTTTCTATCATTCATTTATGACGTACTTGTGATAGAAATTTCATCTATCAAACACTTATGATAGACTAATGATAAACTATTTGATTATCAAGAAGTAATGACAAGTTTGTGATATAATTTTGATCATCAAGTAGCTTTTTTATTTTGACTTTATTTCACAAGGTTGACTGAAAATTTTAAAATGAATGAAAAAAATAAATAAATAATAAACGGGACCGTTTGGATTAAAAATTTCTCTTTAGACAAGAAACGTCACCGTTTAGATTGAAACTAAATAAAAACAAAACCTTCTTCAGTTTTCACTCATCAAATTTTTTTTCCCCAAGTGTTGGCACTCTCACACTCGTCTCTCGCTCAGTCACTCTCATCAATCTCACACTCACAAAGCCCTTTTCGTCCGAAATCCTTGCATGGGCACTGAACCACTGCCGCCATTCTCTTGTATTTCACTATCGATTTTGGCTCTCACCGAGAACTATATGGAATACCCACCAAACGCATGTGCTCCTACTATTGAATTTCAATACCCTAACCGAGAACCCTCGCTCACCCACTGTTGTAACCGTTCGATCAATACAGGTAAATAATATTTCTAGTGTTGTGTTCCATTTCAATTTTAATGTTCTTGTCAAACTCGAACCCTATATATGTAAAACGTAAAACCCCTAAATGCGTTCTTGTCAAATCCATACCCTACACACCTAAATCTTGAAAAGCCTAGATGTTTTCTTGTCAAATTTGAACCCTGTACATGTAAAACTTGAAAATCCTAGGTGTGCTCTTGTTAAATTTGGATCTATTTGATTGGTCTTTTATGTTTCTTTATTTATGGAATTTTAAACATTTATTTGGTTTTTTTGGAATCTAACTATTATAGTTTTATTGTTAAATTTTATTTAGGCTGTAAAGATCCTTGCCAATTTACTGGTGATGGGTGTTGGGATATTGTCTAGGCTGCTTTATCATTGGGGTTTTCTAATAACTAATTTTTTTTTCACTTTTTGTGGATGCATGGAACTATATATAAAGATAATTCTCAAATTCGTTCACTGTGATGCAAAGTCTTTTTTTTTTAAATTTCATTGGTTAAATTCACTAATTCGTTGAAATTAGTGGTGATTGTGGGCCGAGTCGCATGTGCAGGAAGTTGTGTCATGCTGGGCGCACATTGAGTCATGCACTTGGTGGGCAATTGGTATTGTTTCTATTGTGTGTGTTGGAAATAATGTCAATATGATCCAACCAATGTGTGTTTCCAGTGGCTGTTTTTGCACCGAGCAGAGAATTTATTATTTCATCAGAGTTCCCCATCCCTTGTTTCTCTTTTGGGTAATGCAGGTATTGACTAGTTCAGTTCCATTTTTCATTTGTCTTGAGGGAATGTTATCAATTTTTCGATCTTACAAGATATTGTCTGATAGATATGTGTACAATGCATTAAAAATCGTTAAGAATTTTGCTCTTAGTTACAATTTTGAATGAATGTCACATGGAAAGATCGTCTAAGAATATCAATAGTATTGTGGTTTCTACTCAATTTCCACTCTCTGCACTCATATGAGCATGGTTTGAATCTCACGCCTTTTGTACCATTCAAAAATTTATACCAATTAATAACATAGCTTGCTAGCACCACAAATTATTTCAACCTCAAGGCATAGAATTCCTAAAAGATATATACATATTGATATATACTTGCATGTAGCCGTATGCTCACTACCTTCGAATTGGGGATATAGTTACTATTTTTGTATTCCCTCCAAGTGTTTGATAAAAACCATGAATGAATCTTGGCACTTTAATTGTTGCAGGTCATTTCTACCTATGAGGAGCGAAGGAATATGAAGCTTATTATATTCATTCGCAAAGCAAAGCTGATACAATTCATGGCAAAGCTTGATAAAGTGTTGTATTTAATCTTGCTCATGCTTAGTCTAGGTGTACAGTTCATCACTCATATATTGTTTAATTTATGTTGACATAATGTTGCTTTGCTTTTTGAAGGACTGTGTTGTGTTAACTTAGAGGAGATTTAAGGATCGCGAGAATCTAAATCTATATTTTATATGAATTTGGCTCATTGAAATTATTTTCCAATTGAATAATAAATGAATAATGAAAGTTATAGGAGATTTTTCAGGATCTGGGCTCTCTGTAGGAGAGCATTTTACTCTATGATTGAATGAAGTAGGTGGCTAATTAACTAGTGGGAAGAAATTACACAGCTAGTAATTTTTTAAAAAAATTTTATCTTTTAAAGGGGAAAAATCATTTATGAGATCAATTACCTGTCTTGTTGGACTTTATTCTTGTAATTAAGGTCCGTCTGAAGTTGATGGCCTATTTTTCAGAAAGATAATATGAAGGCTATGATTGATTACTTGCGGGCTGATGGAAATGTGTCCATGATTGGTTTATGAGGCTATTAAATTACTAAATAGGTATATTTATTTTTTATGAGCTTTATCTTCGTTTTCCCATTATGGAAATGTCTCTGTGATTGTAACTTTTAAGACATGGAACTCTTGAACCCTATGTTTAGTTATATACTTATATTGGGACTTGTATAAATTAATAGGATGGTTTTTATTATTATTATTATTATTAGTAGTAGTAGTAGTAGCAGCAGCTACAAAAGATCAAAAGAACTTAAAGGTGTGGCTTGTGGCTTTCTTGCTGTTTGGGCTTTAACTACCGCCTCACCTGTCATTGCTGCTAATCTGGTGTGCCACTTCCATTTCAGTGTAATTACATAAGTTAGTTTGCTTGATTAATTAATTAATTAATTAGTGGATTGAATAGCCAGAGTACTACATTTTGCATAGATCTGATGCTGGATGAATTTTCATGTCTTGGCTTTAGGGCTGCTGGATTTTGCCACTGGAAGACTACATTTTGTGTAGGTTTGTTGCTGGATGTTGCAGAATGCGGAGTACTTTGCTTGGTTTTGGATTGGCCTTTGTTTCCTATTGGCTTGACTTTGGAATATTGATTAACTAATGTAATGTACTTTGGATATTTTTATGGTTAATAAAGTTCACTAATTTAGTTCATTGGTTTTGGATTTATTTGCATTGAGTAATTTATTTTATTTCATATAATTTTAATAATTTAAATTTTAAAATTGCATAATTTTTATTTTAAATTGATAAATAAAATAAAGGGAAACTATCATTCGTGTACCCTAAAAATACACCTTTATCAAACATACTACAACACTTTCAAGGTGTATCACTCATCCACCCAAAAATACCAAAATGTATCTAGCCACCACTATTCCGTCAGCCACCGTTTGCAAACTAACATGTCATAAGGGTAAAATTGTCTTTTACGATAGTAGAATCTTTGATTTAAAATGACATGTCGTTCAACGCTGGATGACGATGTCGTTCGCTTCAGAACGACATCGTTTCATTAATATAAAACGATGTCGTTGCAATAGAGCTAAAACATAACAATGAAACGACATCGTTTCATTGTAATTGAGACAAAATAAATGTGAAAGGGAAGAAATTCTTGGCAAACATTCGAGAGAACGCTTCCAGCAGAGAGAAAGCTTCCATCTACTGAAAACAATCAGCCGCTCTTGCCCATTTCCGTAGACTTTTCACCAAATACATTAAATACCCTCAAGATTTAAACAAGTGTAGCTGTCGTTTGTGGAGTTTGATTTGAAGAGTTAGCTTGTTTTGCTCGAAGACAGCAAGTAAAGCACCAGTTGTGGGTAACGTTTGCTTGTTAAAATTTAAACATGGGACTGTTTTTATATGTTAATTGAAATCATTTTTTGCTATTATATGTTAATGGTAATGTGTTTACTTGACTGTAGTATGGTGGTGTTTATTTCGCATTTAATTTTTAAAAAACTTAAGTTTGCATTTATAAGTATGCCCTGTTCTGTTTGGTGTCACAACGTCCATGTCTCCAATGGACTTAGTAATTTCGTTCAGAGGAGAAAAACACAATATTGGCTTGATTCATTCTAAAGATTTTACTGTTGATAGAATAAGAGCTGAGGCATTGAAGATAACCAGTGTACATGGGTTAGATGAAGCTGGAAAAATCCTATTAAATGTGATGAATCCAGAGAACAAAATGAAGATTGTGTTAGATTCTGAATTTGGGTTAAAATGCTTAACTGTGATACATAATTTGATGGGTTTAACTACATTTGAAGTTGATGTCATTCCAGTTTTATGCTCTCAATATCCAGATTCTCCGTTAATACATTCACTGTTGTTTAACCTAGGAATACAGCTACCTACAGAAGTTATAAATACATTGAATGATCATTTTACTAGAGTAGATTTAGAGAGAAGCACACCAAATGTTAGCCATTCAATTAAAGATGAAGATGAATTATTATTGAACCGATCAGATAAAAGAATTGATAGTGATGATGATGATGATGAGGATCAGGAAGTTGTTGTGCAGCCACCACCTGCTGAAGATGATTTACTATCGGATTGGTCAGATAAAGAGATTAACAATGATGATGATGGTGGTGAACCATGTGTTGGGTACATGAATGATGTTGAGCCTGTTGAGGATAGCGATGATAATGAGGGTAGTGATAGTGATGCTGATGTATTACTGGATGATGATACCAGGGAAGTCCAAATGGTTGTTAACTCTTCAGATGAAGACAAAAATGCTGGCAGTGTGCAGTTTAGAGATTATTTAGAGAAACATGAGTATAAATTAGATGCGATGGGATTAGGGATGGCAATGGGCACCGCCCGCAGCGGGTTTGCCATTACCAAACCCAAATCCGCACAAAATTTAAATTACCAAACCCACCCGCAACCCGCAGCGGGTTTTAATTTTTTTTAAAAACCCACCCGCAGCGGGTTTTAACAATTACCAAACCCGCAATGGTACCCGGCGGATTTTTTGCGGGTTTCCGTATTTAAAATAAAAAATGTTTAATATATAAATTTATAATAATAACCTTAAATTCCATATAACATACTCAATTTTATATTTAAACAATGTAAATAAAAAATTAAAATTTCAATATCAATCCAACACAAATTCTCAAATTTAAGTATAAATTACACAAATCCATTTAAAAAACACAAACTAGTATCTAAAAATAATAATTACATTTCATATTATCATTTAAAACAAGATCCAAGAGAAGATATTTATTTCATTCACCACCATAAGCACCCATCCAACACAATGCCTATAATAATAATTAAGATTAATATTTTCAAATACTAATTCGAAGGGAAATGCCTTTAGTTTTCTTTAGGTTATGACTTTAGAATGGGAGATGGGCCACATACACACATACACAACTTTGAACCTTTGGCTATTTGGTAATTTGAATAATGACATTATTTTCTTTATACATTTTTAGATTAAAATTAAATTAAAAATATTTGAAAAAAATATTGCGGGTTTGGTGGATATCCATGCGGGTATCCACTGGATATAAGGTTAATACCAAACCCACCCGCATCCATGTGCGGGTTTTAGTTTATAATACTAAACCCGCCCGCAACGGGTAAAATTACCCGCAACGGGCGGGTTTTGGCGGGTGGGTTTGGGCGGGTTTGCGGGTATAATTGCCATCCCTAGATGGGATTCATAGGCTGAGAATAGGTGATGTGTTCAAAGATTTGGGTCATTTTAGAGAAGTGTTGCATGAGGTGATGGTCAGGAAAGGGTTTAACATTAACATAAAATATAGTGAACCAAGGAGATATTATGCAACTTGTAAGGAGCCTGGTTGTCCATGGTTTGTCAATGGTGGAAGATTGAATGACAGAAATGGTTTTTGGTTGTGAGGGTATCACAAAAAGCATGAGTGCAGGCTTACGAAGCAATCTGTGAAAGTGACCTCTACATGGATTGCTGAAATGATTAAAGGACATGTTGCTCTTGACCTTAATGTTAAGATATCTATTCTCAAGACTTATTTGCAGGAAAAATTCAGATTGAAGATTGAGAAGCTAACAATGTATAGGGTTAGAGAAAGAGCAAGGATTCTGGTGTATGCTGATCAATCTAAGGGCTATCAGGAGCTGTTTCATTATGCTGCAGCTATTCATCAGGCTGATCCAGGAGCTATGTGCAAGGTGCTTTGTGATACAGTTAGTTATCCTGAAAAATGTCTGTTTCAGAGAATCTTTGTTGCTTTTCCATCACAAAGAAATGCTTTCCTGAATGGTTGCAGACCGTTTATTGGAATAGATGGATGCCACTTGAAGGGGAAATATAGTAGAGTGTTGTTGGCTGCTGTTGCTGCAGATGCTAACAAAGGGATTGTCCCATTGGCATTATCTGTATGCGAGATTGAGAATACCGAAACATGGGGTTGGTTTCTTGAACACTTACACAATTATTTCGATGATGGAAGGCAGGTAACATTCATTAGTGATAGGAAAAAAAGGTTGTTGAATGCAATCCCAAACACATGGCCTTTTGCCTATCACAGGGCATGTTGTAGGCATGTGTATGCTAACTTTGCCAGAGACCATGCTGGTGCCAAATTGCGAAATCTTTTCTGGAGGGCAGCTAAGAGCAGCAACAAGCATGATTTTGATGAGGCAATGGCACTGATCAAAGATGAAAAGATAGAAGCTTATAATTGGTTGGAAAGAGAACTGCAGGGGTACACTTGGTCTATGCATGCATATGACAGAAATTGCAAGGTGGAGAGAACTGACAATAATGCGTCTGAATGCTTCAACAGTTGGAGTTTGCCTTATAGAGATAGGCCTGTTTTGTCAATGCTTGAGGAGATTAGATGCAGACTTATGAAGAGATTTACAAAAAGAAGAAATGAGGCAAATAGCTGGACAAAAACTATTGCTCCCAGAATTTACAAAGAGCTGGATAAAACATACAAAAAAGGAGAGAAAATGAATGTGCACCCTTCAGAAGACTTGAATTTTCAGGTCATTGATAAAGCTTATTATCCAGCTAGAAGGTTTGTAGTAAAATTAGAAGACAAGACCTGTGATTGTGGATATTGGGAAATTGTTGGCTTACTCTGCTCTCATGCCATGGCTAGCATAGGTTATGCAAGACATGAAACTGAGGAGTACATTCCTTTTTGCTTCACGAAGCTGGCTTATATTAATACTTACTCAGTTATGTTTAGTCCCATTCCTGATGAGCGTACATGGGAGCGTGGTGAAAGGCCATTGATTGATCTCCCAATTGTGCAAAAAAAAATTGGAAGGCCAAAGAAATGTAGGAAGAGGGCAGTTACTGAACCTCAAAAACGCAGCAAGAAATTTTTTGTCAATTGCTCGGTTTGTGGTGGCTCAAACCACAATCTAAGATCTTGTCCATTGAGAAATACATCGATGACAGACTGTGTACCAAGTGGTCCAGGTGAGGGCTCCAATGTTGGATCAAAGAAAAGGAAAACTGCAAGTACTGCTGGAACAAACAAAACAAAAGGTTGAATTTCTCTTCTTGTATTTCATAGTTCATAACTGCATTTATAGACATTTAATTTATTTTTAATTTTGTAATGTAGGAAGGGCTGTAGGTGTCAGCTTATCTCCAGGTGAGGGCTCCAGTGCTGGTGCTGGATCAAAGAAAAGGAAAACTGGAAGTTCTGCTGGACCAAACAGAAAAAAAGGTTGAACTTTTCTTGTATTTCATAGTTCATAACTGCATATATAGAAGCTTAATTTAATTTAAATTTTGTATTGTAGGAAGGGCTGTAGGTGTCAGCTTATCCCAAGTCAACCAATCTCAAAATCCTTCACAAGCTTCAGCCGTAACAGGTGTTTTATACTGAGTTTGATGCCCATTTTGTATGGCATAACTTCATTGCGAACAATCTGTAAACTATATATATGTGGTTTTAATTTATTATGTATTTCGTAACGTAGGAATGACTTCAGATTTATCACAAGTGAACCAATCCCAAAATCCATCACAACGGTCTACTTAACAGGTGCTTTGTAATGAGTTCGATGCTCAATTTCAGTTTTCTTAAACTATGTTGTTTATCTTATTTCAACTGAACTTAATTGTGCTCTTGCATGAGCCAAACCAGATTTTTTAAATATGTTTTGTCTGTTGGAACATGTATTAGAAGAGATTCTAATTTGTCATTTCAATATTTTGGATGTCTCTACTGGATTATTACTATTGAAGATACATTATTTATTGGATGTGTTTTGTTGAAGATATATTTTATTTATTGGATGTGTTTTGTTAAACAAAATTTATTTCGTGGATGTGTTTTGTTTAGATGATGGCTGTTTTAACTGGATTTTACAGTCCAATTCCAGATTATTATTGATTACTTTCTCATGAACACAGTTACAAATACACATACTAGAACAATTAGAATATATTTAAGCTTTCCCTCAATGATTTTCAGCCTCTTTTTTTATTTTCACAACCTCGTCAGCCAGCTTTGAGTTTTGCTCGTATGACATCTCCTAATTAGTATTAGGATATATGAGAGATTCAGTCGTTAGCCATTCCCAAAAATCACAATGCTTCGCTCCAAAATGCTTCCACTTGCATGACCAAAACATTGCATTAGGATTTTGCAGTGTAGTTGACACCATAGCCACTGCCTGCACGCCACACTTGCAATATTTTGGCTGGCATTTCACTTTTTTGTATCTTTTGAATTCATTGACAGCAGAACTTGATGCCTCACTAGATGCCATTTTCAAATGAATGTTAGGTGTGTGGTGAAAAAGAGTAGGAGTGTGCTGCTGGTGATAAAGGGATAGCAAATTTTTTGTTTGTTACAATATAATGCACGGTTGATTTTTGCTTATAAAGGGATGGCAAAGTTTTTGTTTGTTGCAAGGAAATGTGTTGCTGATATAGCTCATTATATAGCCAAAAAATATAACTGTTATTGTCTCTAACGGACATATTTTTCTTTGCTTGGTTTGTGGGGTATTTCTGTCTTTCTGTGGTATTTTGAGTCTTAAGGGCATATTTCTCATTTCGCAACAATTCTGTTAGTTTGCAAACGGTGGCTGACGGAATAGTGGTGGCTAGATACATTTTGGCATTTTTGGATGGATAAGTGATACACCTTAAAAGTGTTGTAGTATATTTGATAAATGTGTATCTTTAGGGTACACGAATGATAATTTCCCTAAAATAAATAATCAATTTTTTTAAAAAAATTGTGATAGAAAATGCTAGTCATACACACAATTGATATCCCAAAAAAAAAATACAATCCAAAAAATTTCTAAAAAAATGAAAATATAAAAAAAAATTTCCCTCTTCTAAGTAGTATGACATAATTATGATAGGTAAAATCTATCACAACTCGTGACGCGATTTTATCTGTCATCTTTTCTTGACACTGGCTATAATGACGGTAAAGATAACCATCATTTACCCTCTAAGATGACAATTTTTACCTATCATAATATGTCATTTTTCTTGTAGTGGGTTCTTCTAACTAGTGGATCATTTGAATAGGAAACTAAGTTGTTTTTAGAGTTCTCTTAGGCCAAATATTACTTTACTTTTATCCTCATTTTCTTTAAAGACATTATATTCAATTTGCCTGCCATTGAAATTAATGTCATGTTGTCATGAATGTTAAAAAACTACGTATATGAGTTATTATGGGAAGGATAACGTCCCACTTCAATCTTGTCTCAAATCTTGTTGTGCTGGAATTTGTCAGGTTGATGTGGACATAGCAACCCACATAAGCATCTATGATGATATTGATGGCCCCAACCGAAGGTAATGCATAATTCATTCTCTTATCTAGATGATGGAGCTTTTGCTATCCACCAAACTTTGGTCCCACACTATTACTACTCATACTCCAGCCCCAGTGGCAATATCCTGCCCATAACTGAAGTAGTCAGATAATTTGGCCCTTACTATTTTTGTTTATTTTACCTTTTGTTTTATTGAAGTTTGCTTTTGGTGGAGACGGCTAATCGACCTGGATTATTGGTGGATCTTGTAAAGATTTTCACTGTCATCAATGTCAATGTTGAATCGGGAGAGTTTGATACTGAGGTAATCTTTTATACCAAACTCTATATATATATATATATATATATATATTGACAAAAGAGTGGCCTTCCCTTATTAATATATTTTGTCTAATTTTTGTTTTCGCACCCAGGGGTTGTTGGCTAAGGCAAAGTTTCATGTCAGCTACAAGGGTAAAGCCATTATCAAGCCTCTCCAACAGGTAAAAACAACAGGCCTACATATAGGACATTGGAAATTGCTTTATAGATTGTTTGCTCTGAAGAATAAAGAGACTTACCATTTCTACTCAAAATCGGTATTCTAGTTGCAAAACTGTTCTTGTATAAAAGATTTGAATTTAAACTTTGAAGTGGGCAGTAAGAACATTAACGCGCTAATGATCACACGGTGCCCCTGAAGGCTTGCACGATCGTTGATGTACTGATTAGACTTTGCTTGAT
This sequence comes from Citrus medica, assembly GCA_002013955.2. Taxonomy (NCBI): domain Eukaryota; kingdom Viridiplantae; phylum Streptophyta; class Magnoliopsida; order Sapindales; family Rutaceae; genus Citrus; species Citrus medica. Next base: position 337,621 of record MKYO02030512.1, on the reverse strand, counting down.
CAAATTTGCAGGTTCTTGCTAACAGTTTGCGATATTTCTTGAGGCGACCAACAACCGAGGAGGCAAGTTTTTGAGCTGTTGTTGAAGACTCCACCAACCAAATTCAGGATTACACACACTTGATGAATTTTTTTTATTTCTCTCCCCAGTAAACATTAACAAGGGGAATTACAATATGTTGTCTCCCTAATCTCCTTACATAAAATAAATAAAACATGAGATATATATAAACGGACAACATTTTAATGATATATCATATGGCAAACACTTATAAAATAGAAACCTTGCTAATTTTATCATCCTCATCAATTCATGGTCCTTTTTAAATAATTTTCAAGTTTAGGGATATGATATAGCTGTGTTGTATTACTCATATTAATCTTAAGCCAAAAGTTTGCAATGGGTTGATGAGCATACAACCTTTTTCTATTCATGGATTAAAATAATAATAATATTATTATTATTAGTTTTTTTTATGTGAACCTTAGTTTACATCCTAAATTTGCCTATATCAACATTTCATTCCAGTACGCAAACAAGATACATCACTATGGTTTCTTTAATTTCATTCTGTTTTCATGCTTTGAAAATTAGCGACATGACTTTGATTCAGCAACTTTCACAAAACACCAATGGGCTTTTGGTCTAATGGGAGAAGCCTTGCACTTACAATGTTGAGTGCAAGGGTTCGAGCCTCCATAAGAGCTTTACGGGGGTTAATTTTAGTACTCTCTCCGAGTTATATAATATGATTGTAAATATTAATTGTAATGTCTGATATAATGTCAGTGATATCTGTGTAAAAAGACTTAAAAAAAAAAAGCAACTTTCACAAAACAGAAACATAAAGGAGATTTTTACCATGTGACTTTGCTGCATTGGTCATCAAAATCTGCACAATTAATTATAAAGAATATACGATGTTTGCACGTGCAATTATTAACGACTCATCTTATATCAACTTAAGGGCAAAATGATTTTAAAATCTTTTTGTATATCTGTTACAATTTCATTAATTTTTTTGTCAATGGTCATAGTTTATTTAATCGGCTACCATTTTTAAGTTTAGTATGACTGTTAACGAAAATATTATGTCATATTTGCATGAGGTAAATCGAGCACTTAATTTTTTTATATTTTTGTTATCATTGGTGGATTCAGAAAAATGATTTATCGATGGCTAAATTATATAACGACACGACGCGAAAACTCAAATTTTATAGGTTGATGAGTTTAAATAAATTATTTTTATAGATTTAATAGAAACTAAATTAAATAATAGTAAACCACCTATATGGGTTTTCTCATAACCTTTTATATTTTAATTAAAGTGTGATTTTTGTAATTCTCAAAGTTAAAATTTTATAAATTTTGAATTTATAAGACTACTTTTATAAATTTAACTTGCTTATTTTAATATATTCAACAGAATTAATTAATAACTCAAATATTTTTTTTTAATTATTCTCTGTGTCCCACTAATCATGAGGTGAATCCGCCTCCGTATCTTATTTTACACCGTGTAATCTCGTTATGACTAAAAAGTACCTCCCCTAGATTCAACTACTTGTCTAGGGAAAGTTTTTAAAAGCTGCGTCCACAAGCCATGTCCCATAACTTAGATGACTAAAAAACAAAAACAAAACAAGAGGGAACAAAAGAAGGCCATGCTCTGCAATGAGTGCTCCCCAATGATCAAGAAAGAGTGTTATAATTTAATATTTATCCAAACAGAAAATGACGTAGACAGAAACTGTTGCGAAAATATGCTCTTTAAAAGTATATGTGTTTATTTAATTGTAATAAATAATTTTTCTAATTAATAAAATAAATGAGGTATTTTATTCAAATATCTTAATTGTATTAATATTTGTATTAAAATCCATTTAATCATATTATATGTATTTATGTGATCACCATGTGGATTCACAGAAGACATAAATACAAGTTATCTTATAATTAAATAAATTTAGTTCACAGTTGATAAATAAAGTTGGGCACTTTATTTAGGTATAGACTGTAATAAATTCATTGAATGATTTGTCTTAATCATGTATGAATTTATTGATGTAGTACGACTACATTGAACAGGATCACATATGAGATTTAATTAACTTTGTAATAACTGTCAGACTTATTAAATCTCATAGGCGTTGATTTTACTGTAATCTTAATCTTGAGTTAATTATGATTTCATGATTGTAATTGTTATTCCATTTGAGTTACCAATGGGCACGACACATTCTTGTGGTCAAGATTACCCGGTATCTTGGTGGGAGCAATTATGAGTATTGGAGTTATGGATTAACAATATAGAATTTGTACAACACATCTCTTGATGGGTTTTCGGCACTTGATCATAGAATTCTCTGGCCAGAGTGTGTCAACATATTTAGTATGTTGAAAATGATCATTAGAGAAAACCAGTAAGGATCAAGGAAAAAGATGTTATTAAATTGATTGGACAGTTGAGATATCAATTTAATTAACGATGTGGTACAAAGGATTGTGCAGTAAAGAAATCAATGTGGCTTGGGACGAATTATTATTCGAGCATACAATTATGGAAGTCAGTTCCAATCTTTTAGTGGAGTAGATTTGGAATTAAATAATTGGGCTAGTTTAATTACAGGCCTAATTATTGTAGCCACTATTGTATGTTCCCAAATGATCCCCGGGTTAGCTCATTTAATTGACTGCACCAGTACTGGACTAATAAGTAAGACAACTAGCTATTTGGGTCAAAAGCCTAAATCTATCATTTAGTGGGAGGCTCCATTTACTTAGCTTTTGTGTAAGGGGCCTTATGTTATTTTACAAGGTGGGTCCTCTATTGAAAAAGCAAATAACATGGGTTTTGTTTTTTGATTATTTGGAGCCTAGGGTTTTCACTAAAGAGTGATATAAAAGACTTATTTTCTCTATAGAAAAGGGAGCAGCCACTTTATACAAATCAGAGAAAAAGATTTTTCTCTCTATTGTTGAGAGAAAAATTTTCTCGTGCTATTTGCTTTGGTAGTGATAAAGGCGCCCATACGTCAAGTGCATATCGAACCTGAGTCATAACCTGGAAGATCATTGGTGACAGTTCGTGATCTAACAAGCGTGGTGGTGACGAATCCGGATCCAAAAGGAGTGGTGGTGGCAGATCGTGATCTAGGAGCCTAAATCACTCCAACGGAAAAAGCCAAATCGGATTTTCAAGGTACGGTTTCTAGAATACAAATTCTTATATATTATATGAGAGCGGTCTTAAAAGGTTTTATAAAAATTTAAAAAAAACCTGATTTTTCCCCAACAGGAACAATAAATGATCTCCCTAGAGATGAGAGAAATGGATAACAATATTCTCTTGTTTAACTTAACTATATAAAGAGCTCTCTATCAAAATCATAATTCAATTCAATCCACCCACATTGTTTGGAAAGAGAGAAAGTGAGAGAAAAAAAGGGGAAAAAAATGACAGGATCGTTTGCTGGAGGAGCTCCCACCTTTAATTCCATGTTTTTCAAGTAATGTTTCCATTATCTATCTACTTTGCTATTTCATCATTTCATTTTGACAATCGCAGTTCATTATTGCATGGTATGTTTGTAAATAAATCTTTTCACTTTATCTAAATTAATTTTGTTATGAAACAGTTCGTTCGAAATAAGCCTAATAATTTCAAATTATGTAATTACTAATTATGAGTGGTTGTTAAGTACATAGAATTAAATGTTTTATTAACTGAATCAATATGTCTCCACAGGGGCCTCAGGTTAAAAAAAATTATCAAGAAATATGAAAGTCTTCAATTTAATTTGTCTTTGTGTCTGATAATTTTATTTTGTAGCCCCCATATGTTTATATTTTTGTGTTATAACCTACTTAAATTTGTTGTTTCTCTATTATTGATGACATCTGTCGGACCAAAATCCTGATTTCGCCACTGTCCACACAATAACAAAAAGAGATTACTTTCATTCATTTGAGTGTTTGAATATTTTACTCTTTGTTTTTGCATTATTAATATCTTAAGTCTTTTTGAGACATATAGGCCAATGATGAGAAAATCCTTTCAAAAGAAAGCAAGTTCTCATGATATGATGAGAGAAACAGCATTGAAATCCAATGCGGAAGAAGGAAATGTGATGAGGAGCCATCAAATGAATAATAATGTGGGAGAAAATGAAGGGAATTGTGGATGGGTTCCTCATGAAAGAACTGGGATTTATTACCCAAAAGGCCATGAAAAAGTTATTGACGATGTTCCTCCTAGCGCTGGAAGAGATTTTGAAGTTAATTGGTTCTCATAAACTCATGGATAATTTATGGATATGTTTTTTTTCAAATTACTATACATGCTTAAAGCAAAAAGGCTTTCTATTGTCTCAAAGCAAAATCCGATTGTGAAAAAAAAATAATAATAAAATAACAATAATGGAAAATGAAATCGTTTAGATTCAGCTCAATGCTAAGCATTCCAAAATTTAAGTTTCAATTTAAATTTCAACAAATATGACAATAATTTATTAGATGGTGGTTAAATAATTTTACAAATTATGAAATCTATCATCTAATAAATGAATAACGTGTAACATTAAGACTTAAGAAGTTAAGACTCAAAAATTAGGATCTTAATATTATTCTTACTTTTATATCATCTTATTATTTAGGTCTATTGTTTATTGTCGTCTGATTCTTCAGGCTAAATGTAAAAATGGATTAGGTGGGCCTCGCAAGGGCTTAATTTTTTGTTATGGCTCATGAGTGGTCCTATTGGTACCCCCAAAAAACTGTCTCAAACCCTTCTTTTATAATCATGCATTTGTCCCTATTTAAATTTACAATAATAAACAAAAGAAAATTAAATTTTATTCGAATAACTAGTCTCCATAATTACAATTATGTGAAACCAAAACTCGACTTAACAATTTATTATTTATTTTGACGATATTTAGTTGACATTCCTTGTTTATCAAAGCACAATGTATTTCCTTAAATTTTGATAAAAAAATTAATAATTTTATTATTATTATTTAAGATGAAACCTTAAAATATCAATAACCAATGTTGGATGTTGTTATAAGAAATTCTAATAAAAATATTATGGAAATAGCTTTTAAAATTATAAGTTCTAGTGGAGATCATGATTATTCGAAAGTTGAAGCCATCAGATTTGGGTTTCAAGCTCCGCAAGACGAAGAAAATGTGAAAATGCGGTTGGTGTGCAAGCCAAGGGTGTTTTTGAAATCAACCTATGTGGGTTTAGAAATAGGGTGAGGCTATGTACACTCTAAAAATTACATTAAATACTTTTAATTTTATTAAAAAAATTATTACAATAATATCCATGGTTTAAATTACTATTGAGGACATGACAGTTATTAATTTTTTTTGTATGACTATAATTACTTCTTTTTCAATTATATTATGATGATATTAAACAAGTTTACATTGGTTGCTTGATTTTTTCTTTTGGCCAAAAAATACATGTCCTTCCACAATACCAGAGTAACATGGACAATTATTCAGACTCTTACAAACTAGCCTGCAACTGAGGCATTACAACCCAGCAGACATTTTTGCGACATAAAAATGTTCATCCAAATCCAGATTTAAAAAAAAAACAGCTTAGTTTACCATCCTCTTTTGACAAACTCTGAATTTTCTGGCATTCAATTGGAGGTGGAAGTGGCATCATAGCTGTACTGAAGAATATCGTCATAAGGGTCCCTTTTGCCAAGCACCTACTCTGAATCATTCTTTCTTGTCCCTCTCTTTCAAGTCCTCCATCAACCTCAAAATTATATTCTCAGCAATTAAAAATTTCCTCTTCACTTCTCTTCTTGATTCTAAGCTCATAACTACGAAGCGCAAGCAACATCTTTGATTTGGCTAAATGATGTATTGGCTAATTGATTTATTTGTTCGGATTATAATGTTTATTTCTCACGATCTTTTCATTGGTGAAATATTTTGATGGGTTTTTTTAGTTGCTCCTGTATCATTCTTCGTTTATTGGAGAAATATATTATACAACCAAATAATTAAATTTTAATAAGAAAAGAGTGTTTAGAGAAATTTTTTGAGTATGTAAGGCGTTTTCATGAGTGTGTTAGAGTAAATTAATTTAAAAAGGATTAAATGAGTACATTTTTAGTACTTTAAGGAGTGTACAAAGTATAATTCATTTTTTAAATTTAATAAATGAGTGTGTATAATAATAAAGTGTTGACAATAATTTTTAGAGTGCAAATAGCTCTGCCCTTAGAAATAATATTATTTTTTGAATGATTTAGCAGGACACATTGAATAAAGACTTTTATGAGGGCTTTCAAAGGTGCGAATAATTCTACTCATGGCTCATTTTTCTGCTATCAGGATTTATTCTTTGTTTCATACTTTCATTTGAGTTGAGCTCTCTCTCTCTCTATCTCTCTTTGGAAATGGAAAGCTTCAATTAATCACTGAAAGGAAAAAGACTTACATGAGTTGAAATTTCCTCCAACCAAATTACACAACCCGAATTGTTAACATCATATTTATCTAATTTATGAGTGGTCTCACTACTATTTCTCAATATAAGATTGATTTTGAAGTAGTCTTTCACAACCATACAATTTCGAATCTCGAAAATTAACCATGATATTTCTTTCATACTTCTTTCAAAACCTTTCGCCAAGTTTAAAATAGTCTTCGAAACTGATTCAACAATTAATGGCGTTAAACCAAAGTCTATTGCCATTTTTATTCTAAAATTCATAGCTTCAGCTTCAGCATATTCAACGTCCACATGAAAATCTATATTCTGAATTCCTACACTCCAAAATCCTTATAAAACTTGTTTTAATTTTTATTTATCAAAGTACCTTGGTTTAATTTATAAAATACTAATCTATAAATTAAAATTAATAATCTTCTCATTAAATTTCACCTTAAAAGAATTATAAATTATTAAAAGTTTCTAAAAATTATATATATATAAAATGAGGTGGGTGGAAAAAATGTTAAAAGAATAATTTTATTTAAGTATTAATTAAATTTTCAACTAAAATAAAAATGGAATTAATTTATCTTTAATTATTTAAGTAATTTTAATTAAAGAGTTATAAGGAATTTAAAAGAGGATCTTAGAGGGGGTGTCAAAAGGCCCACTCCTTTCATTTTGTTGTTACTTTAGGGCTTAGGTAATTAAGATATAAGTTGTGGCATTTGATTTTTTTTTAAAAAAAATAATTATGACATTGTGTGTGTGTATGTGTGTATAGCAAAAAAAGTATGTTATGTTACATTAAGTGAACTTGTACTCATATACTACGATAACAAAATAAGAGAAAAATATTAAAAAGAACACAAAAGTTCAAAAACTTTTAAGATAATTTTTTTATATAGAAACATGTACTAACTTTTTTGAAACCATATATATTTATTTTATTATTATCTATACATTCGATTTGATATGTTTCATTAATAATTTATTACTACATGTATATTAAAATAATTGAGGTCCTGCACTTTCATTGGAAGATAGGAGAAGAAAAAAAAAACTTTAATTATTTCACAAAATGCCGTTGTGATTATCGTCCAATATTTCAAACATACATGGAAACATGACTCATGCTTTACCGCAGGCGATAAGTCCAAGTTTAGATAAGGCCTAGGGTATAAATTTTCTACAAGCTGTGGAATGAGAAAATTTGTCTAATTCTTAAGTCTTACCTGCCAATCACATCATTTCAAATTTAGTTAAAATAAAATTTAAAATATTTATCGTTACTTAAAAAAATTAATTTTCTTTTTCTAAAGTTATTCCACAAGCGGTAGTCCAAAATTATGTGATCACGCACACAGTGATAGGGTAGTTATTGAAGCAGAAATTAAATTTGTCTGCTTTCTATCCGAAATCTATTACTAATTAAAGAAAAAGAAAAAGCTTGAATTATAATTGTTTTTCATATGGGCCAGGCAAATTAATATCACTTTCTTGTTAAATTAATATTAAAATTATAACAGATTCAATTAATGTTTACTTATCTTTCATCATCATCTCAGTTCCCACTCCATACATAATTACATATGCCAGGATTTAAAACAAACAAGACTTAAGCGACAAATACAATTTTATCTAAGAGTATAAAGGTCACATTCAAACCAAAGGAGAGCAGTTAAGGGAAGATAAAATGTTTATTTTCCCCTCTTTCTCCTTAGAAGCCAGAAGCAGAGTCAGTCCTGTACCCCCTTACATATATTTATTTCTGTGTTTATTTCTGTGTTAGTTGTGCAGAGTACATATGCAGAGTACATATGCAGAGTACATCTGCTGAACAATTCAGTTATATAAACATTAATAAACCAAGAATCCACTGCTGAAACTTTATTAACTGAAAGTAGGGAACGATTGACACACCAGACAACAAGAACAAGATGCAATTAAATCTAATGAAAATTAAAAAAAAAAAAAGAAATACATATTCAAACATATTAATAAACAGGATCCTCAGTAAGTATGACACCGGGAGAGAAAGCATTTTGGGTGGCTTGATCCTCCCATTGTAGCTCTTCCCACCATTCTTTCTCTCCCCGGATGACAACTCGACGTTCCTTCGCGCTGCTGGAATTGAGTGGGAGCTTCTTCAGCTGTGGGCATACACGTGTTTCAATTTTCTTCAGCTTTGGAAAGGGCAGGGGATTCGGGTAAACGCTCTTTAAATTTATTCCCATCCATATGGTTAGAGATTCGAGTTGTGCGAAAAAGTTATGCTCTGACCCGATTATCTCTGAAATATATCCCAATTTATCAACGCTGATTATTTCTTCCACATCAATACAAAACTGTATAAATAGCTCCTTGAGGTTTTGAACAAAAACAAGCCACGTTAAGTCCTTCGCATTTTGGCAATAAAATACATCAACTGTGTTGAGACTGCGGAAACCACTTTGAAAAAGCTTCTTCACCTCTTCTGTGCTGTCAATCTTCATCTCCTCCAAATCACTCTGAGAAAGACGCAACTCCTGAAGATTCTCCATATATGCTAGATGTAAGACATTGAACGGTGGCCTTGTAAACATGCCACATTCAACCCATACAGATTGAGTGATGCTAACCAGCTTTGGATATTTCAAAAACTTTTGGACAGCAAGTGAACTTCGGAAGGACCAGCTTAAAACATTTAAATGCTTCAAACCCAGCAATTCCTTCATCAAAGGTTCAGCATCATCACATAGAACGTTACCTTCTTCTTCTTCTTCTGTTACACCCTTACCAACGGACCCAAACAACCTGAGTACCTCCAACTTTGAAAAGCCAGATATCAATTGATGTGGAATTATAGACAAATAATCTGTATACTCCAAGTTCAAATATCTCAACTTCTCCAACGCCTTCAGCTCTTGCGGCAACCCAGTTATCACAGTCCATGATAGATCAAGATGATGCAATGAAACCAAACTTGAAATCCCCGAAGGTAGTTTACTTAGGGGAAGATTTCTTCTTAGACTTAATACTCTAAGAGTCGACATAGATTGAAAGAAGCCATCAGTAATCTCCTCAATCCGATTTTCATCCAGAAGTAAAGTTATCAGACGTCGACACGTGGGAATTTCCGATAGGCATTCAATTCCAGTTGCCATCAGAGATACCCGTTTGGCACCTTCCCATTCTTCAACCTTTGGTGCTTCGGTCAATTTAACTCCAGCGCGAACCAGAAAGTTCTGCTCCTCCTTGTCTACCGTGCACGCTATCCATAATGACATCTCACGAATCATATCGTGCATCTTTACATGATCATCGCCTTCTTCCTCCAATAAGCATGCTTGAAGAAGGTCATCAATAAAATCGCATCCATCATCAAAATCATACACAAATCCTTCACTAATCCAATAATCAATCAATTCCCTTTTAGGAATTTCGTAGTCTTCAGGGTATAAACAACAATACAGGAGACAGGAACGAAGTTCGTCCGTAGACAAACTATCATAGCTGAACTTTAAACGCGAAAACACCTCTTCTTTCATACCTGAGAATTTAGAAGCTGATGTTCTCATTTTGTTAATTGCACGTTCCCAATCTCCAACTGTCCTTGTGCTTTTCGTGGCTCGACCCACTGTTTTAAGCGCTAGCGGCAACCCACCACACTCTCTTGCCAGGGTTTCGGCTAGCTCTGGAATACTGGTATGACTGTCAAGAGTGGATCTGTCGACCATCTCCTGAAATAATTCCCAGGCTTTATCATGCGCCAAACTATACACTTCCACCTTTTCAGCGTCCATTTGATCGCAAACACCAGCTGAACGAGTTGTCAAGACTACTTTGGACCCATCATTTAGTTTTTGAAGAGGGACACCCAATTGTGTTAAATCAATGCGTTCCCATATATCATCCAATAACAACACAAACTTCTTTCCGCTTAAAATTCTAGCAATGTCCGCAGCCTTGTCTCGAGGACTTTTTTTCTCCCAGCTTTGGTCTTCTGAAAAGCCAATCCTTTTTCCAATGTCATCTTGAAGTGTTGACGCAGCCGCCCAGATAACAACATCAAAATTATGCTGTTGATGGCAGAAGTTGTTGTTGACTTGTTTTAAAAGGGTAGTTTTGCCGACTCCCCCTATACCATACAAGCCGATAATTCCCCTGTTCTTTTCCTGATCAGTGATACATCTCCAAACTTGACCAAGTAATAGTTCTTGACCAACAACTGTGTGATCAAGAGGTAATTCAATTGCTGCACCATCCGGTGCCTTCTCAACAACGACTTCAATTTTTTCTCCGTCTTTCTTTAAATTGATGACTCGATCTGTCAACTCAACCACCTTAGTCCCGTAATTGTAGCTTGAAACGAAGTTTTTGGAACAGAGGCCTCCAGGGCACAATCTATCCATTTCTTGAGCTCTGACTCGTTCCAGCTCGGCAAATTCAGTTTCCAGTTTTTGCACATCTTCAAGCCACCCTGCGACCTGGTTCGTTCGTCTGGTTCGAGGTCGCTGTTGTTCGACCTCAACCCTGGTCTTCAGATCGGCGCTTGCTCGAGTCAATTTGTGCAATTCAGTCTCCAAGATCTGAAGATTTTTTTCGAGACCCCATACATATTTTGCTTGTTCACCAACGCAGTTTGAAATTCGATCAAATAAGTCTGCTGGTACGAAAGTTGAGATTAGGTTACCCATTGTCGTTGACGAAAAGAGGAAGAGAAGCAATGAGTACAACGAAAAGAATTAAGCTAATTTGGTGAGGGTTACTTTTAGAGAAGCACAATACCGAAATAAAAATATGATACATTTGTTGCTTTATAATTCATATGTCAAATATCAAGAACATAATGATACCTTTACACGTCATATAAAATTTACAATTCATTTCAGTAACGACAGAATTAATGTTAAATCTTATTATTTATTATTTAAGTGATAAATTTATATTGAGAATATTTATTTAGAATAAAAGTTTTGTGCCTTAACTTTGGATGAAGATTCAAAATATTAAGTCAATGATAGCTAGATAAAAAAAATTAAAAAAAAATAAATTTTAACATTAATTTTTTATTTAATAAAAATACTATTGCCTGGCTTACAAGTGCAATGAATGATGATGTAAAGAATTATTATTATTATTTTTGGTTAAAATACTAAGACATGGAAAGACAAAATAATCATTTTGGGCTGCGTTTATGGTGCCCCTGGGCAGTGTACCCCCTCTTTTTGTCTGTAGCGAAGTTGCCGTTGATGAAAAGGAGCAAGATGGTGCAGCTGTTAAGCAGGTTCGTAGCCCAAGAGGCAAACGGGGGATGCAGATCATGCCATTGGAACTGTTTGAGTTGCAAGAAAATGTTTATCTATTATAACAATAAATATATTAGTTGAAACAATTATTTTAGCAGCAATTAATTTGTAAAGAACAATAAAATGTACATTACATACAAGTTTATGTTGCAAAAGCCAAAAATTTCGGTATACTAACACTGTAAGGTTAATGGAAGGAAAATCTGTCTAAGTCCGAAAGGATACAAACTACACCCGTTCGAATTTATGATAGCTGAAAAATCTTTCATAATTTGTTCCACGCCTTTGACACAGAAGTGGGTTGAATTATTTTATATATTTGATATTAGGTGGTTGAATAACGCTGGAACGGCCATATGGATTCAATTTCTTGATCGACCAATAACCCTGTTTAGACTGAAATCTATATGTGCAAGTAGTCAATTTGACAGTTGAAATAAACTGTGCTTTTGAATTGCAAGTGAACATAAATGAACAAGCTTTCATCTGGCTTTACAGAGTGTGAAGTAAATGGTGCAGCAAGTATAAATGAAAGAAGAAGGGCGGGGGGTGGGGGAGAAGAACTTAAATAGTAGGTTTTAATCCGTCGAGATACTACAAGCATATATGTAATATTCAAAAGATGCTGCAATTGCAGTTCTTAGTAGTTGGAGTCAGAAAACTAAGCTTCGATATCATGACATAACAAAAATACAATAAAAATTGCACGGACATAATACTTGTCATGCTTCCATAACAACGTTACCAAAGTCGGTAAAAGCTAGGAATAACAAAACACATAAAAGTAGTTTCATATTAGAGAATATCCGAATTTGCGGAGCATAGATTAAGTTTAAATTTCCTAGTTGGTAGAGTTTCTTTGATGATCTTGTTCGAAAGCTAATACCATTCAACTCTAAAATGTACCTCACAGTATCAATCATCTCAATTAACTAGCCACAAAGTTTCCTTTTTAGCTTGCCACGGTTCAGTTGTAGCAAACTACCAAAGCCCATTTGACAAGCAACCACTCTTTGTTCATATGTCAGCTGTGAAACTGCTACCGCAAATAAACTAACTACACCTTCACTACTTGAAAATACAAATTTATTTTATTTTTATAGTGCAACTTCACATACCTCTTTTGTAACGCAAGTCATTCCATCACTTGCCTTAACCTCATGCACGGCTTCATCGACTGCCAAATTATATATCTCTATAATTTTTAATGAACCTTTAACTAAGCTTACAAATACCTTATGTTGCAACCAATCATCGGATTCCAATATTAAATTTGATACGCTCTATTAATAGTTTGTTACTATGCCTCTATTAAATCATTAATTCCTCATAATTGTAAATTAGTTTGGTTCCAATATTATTGGTACATTAAATCATCTAGTATCCAAAGACCACATTAGGTCCCCGACTAATCCATATTCGACCCGGATAGAACTACTAGAGTGGCAAATCTCTCCCAATAAATATTTAATGTAGTTACATTTCTAAGTTTCGAACCAAGGACCTTGACGTTAGAACATTTCCATTTTAGTTGATTTACGTGCTTGTTGGTGTTTGGTTCCAATATTATAATTATATAAATGTTTTACTAGCCTTAAATAGTGAAAATATTTTAGGCATAAAATAGATAATATCTTCTGATTTGCAATAGTATTGATCTAAATACTTGCAACTTATAGTGTAAATTATATAATTTTGTTTATACATTAAATTTGATACGCTCTATTAATAGTTTGTTACTACGCCTCTATTAAATTATAACCTCTTCATAATTGTAAATTAGTTTGGTTCCAATATTATCGGTATATTAAATCATCTAGTATCCAAAGACCACATTAGATCCCCGACTAATCTAAATTCGAGCCGGATAGGACCACTAAAGCGGCAAATCTCTCCCAATAAGTATTTAATGTAGTTGCATTTCTAAGTTTCAAACCGAGAACCTTTGTTAAGTTAGAACATTCTCATTCCAGCCGATTTACTCGCTTATTGGTGTTTTGATTCCAATATTATAATAATATATAAGTTTTACTAGTCTTAAATAGTGAAAATGCTTTAGGTATAAAATAGATAATACCTTCTGATTTGCAATAGTATTTTCCTAAATACTTGTAACTTATAGTGTAAATTATAGAAATTGGGTCTCATAGTATAAAACTTTAGCCCATATCAATAGTGCAATATATGGAGAAAGTGATTTATATATATTAGACACTAAGATAACACTATTAATTTATTATATATTTTATAAAGAACTATCAATCACTTACATTACATACCATATTCTGAAAATAAAATTTGAGATATCTATTATTAGTTAAAAAGGACGAGTAATTTTGTTATGCTAAGGTTACTTCACAAACGTAATAAAGAAATTTGTGATGATGAACACAGTGATAGGGCAATTATTGAAGAAGCAATGACTTCGTCTGTTGCGCGTGGGAAATCTATTAGTAATATAAAGGAAAATAAAAAGTACCCTATGTCTTTTCAACTATTATTATTTTTCCACGGCGAACTAGCCAAATATGTATGATAAATGTCCCTAATAATTTGTCTGTAAATACAAAGTCAAAATTAAATTCAACTAGAACAAAAGTCTTACACTGGAACCCAATATGTAAAAGACCAAAATGATATCTAGACATACCTCATTGTATAGCAATGGACGCTTACAAGTTAAAATAATATTTATAATCTTTTGTAACTTTCAAATTCGGCATTGGATTCTGCAACTCATCAAGATTAGCTTTTTAGATCTCATATATATTTTAGCATCTCCACGAAGGAAAAATAAAATAAAACTGCAAGAATTGAGTCTGGTGATAAGAAGCACGCATGAGAATGATGTTACCCATTTTTGTTAACAAAAATTTCAAGGAAGAAAATAAAGTGAGAAAGAAAGAATTATGTTTGTGGAAATGGAAGAGAAGGTAGGAATTGTATTATAAGACTGCAATGTTAAGTGGCTTGGTTGTGTAGGTGAGACATTTCATCGAACTTCTTTACATTTCCATCAAACACCTTGTTCTTTAACCGTCTGTGACGTTCTTTATACCCGTCCATAGACATTAAATTGGCAGATGTCAAATGAATTTGAGACTACAAATGTGCAGCTCTTGCCCTAATCTCCTTAGAATCTTGGAGAGTGAAAACTTATGCCTTATAGACTTAAGGTACGTTTGGAATTGAAGTGTTATAACTTTTTAAGTTACAGTTGCTGCAAAAAAAAAAAATTGTAACTATAAAACAAAAGTTAATAATATTTAGTAAATATAAATTTTAAATAATAATTTTGACGAAATTATTAATAATAATATAATAGATTCTCCATTATACAAGTGAAAAATCATATCAATATATATTTCAAGACACAACAATTAATGTTTACCAAACACTTTACTATTTTAGCTTTTAAGCGATAGGTGTTCGACTTCAATTCCAAACGCACCCTTATATTTATACCCTTTATATAAGGCTGATAGAGTAATGTAAACTATATTGCCCTTTTTTTCTTGTGTTAATTGAAATAATTAAAACTCAAAATTTGTAAGTGAGGCCACTTGATTGCAGCAAAGGAGAGCAGTGAAGGGAAGTTAGAATTTTACCAACATTGAACTTGTTATTTCTCTCTCTACTGTATATATATTAGCTTCTTGTTAATTATAATCTTTGCAACCAAATAACGTAGAATATATATACGGGTGCGAAATTTTCCATAGGGAAATCAGTGTTCGATTTAAACTGCACTTTTATAGGTTGTTCTACATTTACTCCTTATTTTCAGATCTTTATTTGTGACAATCACAATTCTGTCAACCAAAATAAAGGTCGCATTCAAGCAAATTAAATGTGACTTTTGGACATTAGCATCAACCTCTAAAGTGATAGCAGTAACAAACATCTCAGCACAAATAATTGAGGCCCTGCACTTTCATTAGAGGATAGGAGAAGAGAACACTTGATTTGATAGCAAGACGCCAAGACCAGGACAAAGACCAAGACGAAGACCGATGAAAAGCCCTAAACAAACCAAAAATAAAAAATAAAAATGCAGTTATGATTATCGTCGAATACTTCAAACATACGACAAGTCCAAGTTTAGCTAAGGCCTAGTGCATAAATTTTCTACAAGCTGCTGAATGAGAAAATTTGTCTAATTCTTAAGTCTTACCTGCCAATCACATCATTTTAAATTTAGTCTGTTGAGTAGAATTATACTTTTAAAATTTTTATCTCAAAAATCTATTTTAAATGATATAATATTTATTAATTAAATAATAAAATAACACAATTAATTTATTTAAATCTTATATTAAATTATCAATCACTAAATAAATGACACATTACATATTATATTATTTAAAATAAAATTAAAAATAAAAATTTAGAATATTTACCGTTACTTTAAAAAATTAATTTTCTTTTTCTAAAGTTATTCCACAGACGGTAGTAAAAAATTATGTGATCACGCACACGCACACGCACACACAGAGTAATAGGGCAATTATTGAAATAGAAATAAAATTTATCTGTTTCCCATCTGAAATCTATTACCAATATAAAGGAAAAGAAGAAACTTTAATTATTATTTTTTTTCATGTAAGGCAAGGCAAACATCGCTATCTTGTTAAATTAATATTTAAAATTATCCCACCAAATATAATTATAACAAATTAAATAAAACAAACAAGACTTAAGTGACAAATACAATTTTGTCCACGAGTGCAAAGGTCGCATTATAAGCCAAAGGAGAGCAGTTAAGGGAAGATAAAATTTTGCCGTATTGAACTTGTTATTTCTCTCTCTTCTATTATTAGTCTGTTGTTAATAATAACCCTTTCGGGATTAAAAAAAGAAAAGAAAAGAAAAAGGCCTTTGCGTTTTCTATTAGCATGTTACATGTTTATTTCTGTGTTAGTTGTGCAGAGTATATACTGAACACACTGGACAAAAAGGGTAATTTGTAATCAATTACCCTTTATTTATAAACATTAATAAATAAATAAAATGGTGGCAAATATTTGTGGATGCTTGGCCTGGTGTTAAAAATGATTTAGAGCTACAAAAAGTTTTTGACTAAACCAAAAACGATAGGCTTTATTCTATAGCAAGAATTCTTTCCAGTGCGAGGATTCTAAAACCAAGAATCCACTGCCGAAATTTTATTAACTGAAAATAGGGAACGATTGACACACCAGACAACAAGAACAAGATGCAATTAATGAAAATCATCCCTAAGCACGACACCTGGAAAGAAAGCATTTTGGGTGGCTTGATCCTCCCATTGTAGCTCTTGCCACCACTTTTTCTCTCCCTCGATGACAACTCGACGTTCCTTCGCGCTGCTGGAATTGAGTGGGAGCTTCTTCAGCTGTGGGCATTTACTTACGTCAATTTTCTTCAGCTTTGCAAAGGGCAGGGGATTCCGGTAAACGCTCTTTAAATTTCTTCCCCTCAATAAGGATAAAAATTCGAGTTGTACGAAAACGTTATGCTCTGACCCGATTATCCCTGAAATATCTCTCAATTTATCAACACTAATTATTTCTTCCATATCATAACACCCACGTATATATAGCTGCCTGACGTTTTGAACAAAAACAAGCCACGTTAAGTCCGTCGCTTTTCGGCAATCATCTACGCGAACCGTGTTGAGACTGCAGAAACCACTTTGAAAAAGTTTCTTTACCTCTTCTGTGCCGTCAATCTTCATCTCTTCCAAATCACTGTCAAAAAGACGTAACTCCTGAAGATTCTCCATGTATGCCAGATGTAAGACATTGAACGATGGCCTTGTATACGTGCCACATTCAACCCATACAGATTGAGTGATGCTCACAAACTTTAGATATTTCAAAAACTTTTGGACAGCAAGTGAACTTCGGAAGGACCAGCTTAAAACATTTAAATGCTTCAAACCCAGCAATTCCTTCATCAAAGGCTCAGCATCATCACATAGAACGTTACCTTCTTCTTCTTCTATTACGCTCCGGCGACCGAACGCAAACAACCTGAGTACCTCCAACTTTGAAAAGCCAGATATCAACTGAGGTGGAATTGTAGACAAATTAAATGCATAGTCCAAGTTTAAATATCTCAACTTCTCCAACGCCTTCAGCTCTGGCGGCAACCCGCGTATACGAGTCCATGATAGATCAAGATGATGTAATGAAACCAAACCTGAAATCCCTCAAGGTAGTGAACTTAGGGGAAGATTTCTTCTTAGACTTAATACTCTAAGAGAAGACATCGATTGAAAAAGCCATCAGTAATCTCCTCAATCCAATTTCCACCCAGAAGTAAAGTGACGAGACGTGGACATGTGGGAATTTCCGATAGGCTATCAATTTCATTTTCCCTTTGAGATACCCGTTTGGCACCTTCCCATTCTTTCAACCTTTGGTGCTTCGGTCAATTCTGTTGGGGAAAAATTAGGTTTTTAAATTTTTTATAAAACCTTTTGAAGATCGCTCTCATATAATATATAAGAATTTGTACTCTAGAAATCGTACCTTGAAAATCAGATTTGGCTTTTTCCGTTGAAGTGATTTAGGCTCCTGGATCACAATCCGCCATCACCACTCCTGTTAGATCACGATCCTGCACCACCACGCTTGTTAGATCATGAACTGTCACCAATGATCTTCCAGGTTATGACTCAGGTTCGATCTTGACGTGTGGGCGCCTTTATCACTACCAAAGCAACTAGCACGAGAAAATTTTTCTCTGATTTGTATAAAGTGGCTTCTCTCTTTTTTCTTTTGAGAAAAATAAGTCTTTTATATCACCCTTTAGTGAAAACCCTAGGCTCCAAATAATCCAAAAACAAAACCCACGTTATTTGCTTTTTCAATAGGGGACCCACCTTGTAAAATAACATAAGGCCCCTTACACAAAAGCTAATTAAATGAAGCCTCCCACTAAATGATATATTTAGGCTTTTGACCCAAATAGCTAGTTATCTTGCTTATTAGTCCAGTAGTGGTGCAGTCAATTAAATGAGCTAACCCGGGGATCATTTGGGAACATACAATAGTGGCTATAATCAATTAGGTCTGTAATTAAACTAGCCTAATTATTTAATTCCAATCTACTCCACTAAAAGGTTGGAACTGACTTTCATAATTGTATGCTCGAATAATAATTCGTCCCAAGCCACATTGATTTCTTTACTGCACAATCCTTTGTACCACATCGTTAATTAAATTGATATCTCAACTGTTCAATCAATTTAATAACATCTTTTTCCTTGATCCTTACTGGTTTTCTCTAATGATCATTTTCAACATACTAAATATGTTGACACACTCTGGCCAGAGAATTCTATGATCAAGTGCCGAAAACCCATCAAGAGATGTGTTGTACAAATTCTATATTGTTAATCCATAACTCAAATACTCATAATTGTTCCCACCAAGATACCGGGTAATCTTGACCACAAGAATGTGTCGTGCCCATTGATAACTCAAATGGAATAACAATTACAATTATGAAATCATAATTAACTCAAGATTAAGATTACAGTAAAATCAACACCTATGAGATTTAATAAGTCTGACAGTTATTACAAAGTTAATTAAATCTCATATGTGATCCTGTTCAATGTAGTCGTACTACATCAATAAATTCATACATGATTAAGACAAATCATTCAATGAATTTATTACAGTCTATACCTAAATAAAGTGCCCAACTTTATTTATCAACTGCGAACTAAATTTATTTAATCATAAGATAACTTGTATTTATGTCTTCTGTGAATCCACATGGTGATCACATAAATACATATAATATGATTAAATGGACTTTAATACAAATATTAATGCAATTAAGATATTTGAATAAAATACCTCATTTTATTTTATTAATCAGAAAAATAGTTTATTACAATTAAATAAACACATATACTTTTAAAGAACATATTTTCCCAACAAATTCAACTCCAGTGCCAACCAGAAAGTTCTGCTCCTCCTTCTCTACCGTGCACGCTATCCATAATGACATCTCACGAATCATATCGTGCATCTTTACATGATCATCTCCTTCTTCCTCCAATAAGCATGCTTGAAGAAGGTCATCAATAAAATCGCATCCATCATCAAAATCATACACAAATCCTTCACTAATCCAATAATCAATCAATTCCCTTTTAGGAATTTCGTAGTCTTCAGGATATAAACAACAATACAGGAGACAGGAACGAAGTTCATCCGTAGACAAACTATCATAGCTGAACTTCAAATGCGAAAACACCTCTTCTTTCATATCTGAGAATTTAGAAGCTGATGTTCTCATTTTGTGAATTGCACGTTTCCAATCTCCAACTTTCCTTTGGCTTTTCATGGCTCGACCCACTGCTTTAAGCGCTAGCGGCAACCCACCACACTCTCTTGCCAAGGTTTCGGCTAGCTCTGGAATACTGGTATGACTGTCAAGAGTGGATCTGTCGACCATCTCCTGAAATAATTCCCAGGCTTTATCATGCGCCAAACTATACACTTCCACCTTTTCAGCGTCCATTTGATCGCAAACACCAGCTGAACGAGTTGTCAAGACTACTTTGGACCCATCATTTAGTTTTTGAAGAGGGACACCCAATTGTGTTAAATCAATGCGTTCCCATATATCATCCAATAACAACACAAACTTCTTTTTCCAATGTTTAGTGATGTCCGCAGCCTTGTCTCGAGGACTTTTTTTCTCCCAGCTTTGGTCTTCTGAAAAGCCAATCCTTTTTCCAATGTCATCTTGAAGTGTTGACGCAGCCGCCCAGATAACAACATCAAAATTATGCTCTTGATGGCAGAAGTTGTTGTTGACTTGTTTTAAAAGGGTAGTTTTGCCGACTCCCCCGATACCATACAAGCCGATAATTCCCCTGTTATTTTCCTGATCAGTGATACATCTCCAAACTTGATCAAGTAATAGTTCTTGACCAACAACTGTGTGATCAAGAGGTAATTCAATTACTGCACCATCTGGCGCCTTCTCAAAAACGACTTCATTTTTTTCTTCGTCTTTCTTTAAATTGATCACTCGATCCGTCAACTCGACCACCTGAGTCCCGTAATTGTAGCTTGAAACGAAGTTTTTGGAACAGAGGCCTCCAAGGCACAATCTATCCATTTCATGAGCTCTAACTCGTTCCAGCTCGGTAAATTCAGTTTCCAGTTTTTGCACATCTTCAAGCCACCCTGCGACCTGGTTCGTTCGTCTGGTTCGAGGTCGTTGTTCTTCGACCTCAACCTTGGTCTTCAGATCGTCCCTTGCTCGAGTCAATTTGTGCAATTCAGTCTCCAAGACCCGAAGATTTTTTTCGAGACCCCATACATATTTTGCTTGTTCACCAACGCAGTTTGAAGTTCGATCAAATAAGTCTGCTGGTAAGAAGGTTGAGATTAAGTTACCCATTGTTGTTGACGAAAAGATGAAGAGAAGCAATAAGTACAATGAAAAGAATTAAGCAAATTTGGAGAAGCACAATACCGAAATAAAAATATGATACATTTGTTGCTTTATAATTCATATGTCAAATATCGAGAACATAACGATACGTTTTCACGTCATATAAAATTTGTAATTCATTTTAGTAATGATAGAATTAATATTAAATCTTATCATTTATTATTTAAGTGATAAATTTATATTGAGAATATTTATTTAGAATAAAAATTTTGTGCCTTGACTTTGGATGAAGATCCAAAATATTAAGTCTATGATAGCTAGATAAAAAAATAAAATAAAATAAATTTTAACATTAATTTTTTAGTTAATAAAAAATAAATTCAATACAGAATTCTAATCCCTTAGATTTACAAGTGCAATGAATGATGATGTAAAGAATTATTATTATTTTTTTGGTTAAAGTGCTAAGATTTGGAGAGACTAAATCATCTTTTTGGGCTGCGCCTACGGTGCCCCGGGCACTGTACCCCTCTTTTTGTCTGTAGCGAAGTTGCCGTTTGATGAAAAGGAGCAAGATGGTGCAGCTGGTAAGCAGGCTCGTGGCCCAATACGCAAACAGGGGGATGCAGATCATGCCATCAGAACTGTTTGAGTTGCAAGAAAATGTTTATCGAAACAACTATTTTAGCAGCAATTAAGTTGTAAGTAACAATAAAATGTACATTACATACAAGTTTATGTATCAAAAGCCAAAAATTTTGGTATACTATTGTAGCTGTAAAAACACGTAATAGGATTACTAACATTGTAAGTTTTTTTTTTTTTTTAATTACAACACTGTAAGGTTAATGGAAGGAAAATCGGTCTAAGCCTTAAAGGATACAAACTACATCTGTTCGAATTTATGATAGCTGAAAAATCTTTCATGATTTGTTCCACGCCTTTGATCACTGAAGTGGATTGAACTAATTCATATATTTGAAATTAGGTGTTTGAATAACGCTGGAACGGCCATATGGATTCAATTTCTTGATTGACCAATAACCTTGTTTCGATTGAAATCAATACGTGCAAGTAGGCAATTTGATAGTTGAAATAAACTGTGCTTTTGAATTGCAAGTGAACATAAATGAACAAGCTTTCATCTGGCTTTACGAGTGCGAAGTAAATGGTGCAGCAAGTATAAATGAAAGAAGAAGCGGTTTCATTCACTAATATCCTTTAATTGTTGTCAACGTCTTCTGGTCTATACAAGTATGATCAGTCTGTTGCAAATAGATGTTTATCACTAATGTTGAAATCATTAAAATTTTAGAAATACTAGAACCTAAAATCAATGATCCAAAGAGCCATCGCTGTTTTTTGGAGCAGTTCTTGCAATAGATTCCGACTGTGGTTTTGATTAATTTGGTCATGATGCTTGTGTACAGTGATACTGGTAGGAAAGTTGATGATCCTGAGGTGCTTGAGGCAATTCGTTTGACAGTTATAAACAATCTACTTCAGTATCACCCGGTAATCATTTTTTTGTCTCTCTTGAGATATCACTTGGTGGAGCACCTGTAGGATTTGTCTTATTAAAAAGCTTATTCCATTTGTGTTGGTGATGGAATCAGGAATCAAGTTCCCAGTTGGCAATGGGTGTTGCCTTTGGCGTTGATCCTCCAAAGCAACGGGTTTTTGCGTTCTGGTCTTATTTTGATTTTTCAGATTATTGATATTTTTGGCTCTTCTCACTAGTGGATCATTTGAATAGGAAACTAAGTTGTTTTTAGAGTTCTCTTAGGCCAAATATTACTTCACTTTTATCCTCATTTTCTTTAAAGATATTATATTCAATTTGCCTGCCATTGAAATTAATATCATGTTGTCGTGAATGTTAAAAACTACGTATATGAGTTATTATGGGAAGGATAACGTCCCACTTCAATCTTGTCTCAAATCTTGTTGTGCTGGAATTTGTCAGGTTGATGTGGACATAGTAACCCACTTAAGTATCTATGATGATGGCCCCAACCGAAGGTAATGCATAACTCATTCTCTTATCTAGATGATGGGGCTTTTGCTATCCACCAAACATTGGTCCTACCCTATTACTACTCATGCTCCAGCCCAAGTGGCAATTTCCTGCCCATAACTGAAGTAGTCAGATAATTTGGCCCTTACTATTTTTGTTTATTTTACCTTTTGTTTTATTGAAGTTTGCTTTTGGTCGAGACGGCTGATCGACCTGGATTATTGGTGGATCTTGTAAAGATTTTCACTGTCATCAATGTCAATGTTGAATCGGGAGAGTTTGATGCTGAAGTAATCTTTCATAACAAACACTATATATATATATAATTTAATTGTTACCCTAATATAACGATTTTTCTTAAAGATAAAAATATTTTAAAAAGTATGATTTTACAAATCAAAACCCATAATTATCATATGATTGAGGGATCCGTTAAATGATTTTACAAATCAAAACCAATAATTATCATATGATTGAGGGATCCGTTACTGTAACCTTGATTTTCAAAATCTCATATAAAGCTATGATCTCTGCTTTTATTGGATTGGACGAGCTTTAGTGGGTATTTGTTTCTCATCAAAAGAGTTGTCATAGGGCAAATCAACCAAATGTTATTTTCTTTCCCAAAAAGCAGATGGTAAATCAGCACATATTTCTTTTTCAATGAGATCTTTAAAATCAGAGATCTTCTTTTGAATAAAGTCATTTTGTAACTGGTTTTCAATTCTTTGTAAACTTAAGTCCTTTTTTAAACAAAACTATACAATGTTGTTTCAATTCTTTGTAAACTTAAGTCCTTTTTTAAATAAAATCTTTGCTTTCTAAAGGGGTCATAACTGGTTTTCAAGGGGAGGAAAGTGTTGTATAGTTTAGAAAATTTGTGTTTAAAGACTTGTGTTTTATTTTAATCCTTGTTTGTGTGGTGAATTTTTTACTGGTTGTAAGTCTCACCTTAGGATAAGATTTCCGTTTAGGGTTGTAATTCCATACCTGTAGCCATATCAATAAGTCTTAGAGTAGACCATAGGTTTTGATCCATGGATTCTCTGCTCTGTAGAGCATCGTCCTTTTCTAGCTCTTCTTCTGGAAGAACTAGTGATTCAAAGAATGTTGTGAATTCTGAAGAATTTGTTATCGAAGACTTCAATAAAGCAATTGATAATTGGGAATTACCAAAGGTGAATAAAGAAATGATTTATAAAACAAAAAAGCTTGATTTTCTAAAAAATGATTATGTCATAAAAACAGAAAAACGTGACATAACCCTTTCAAAGCCTTTTGAAACAATTCACTTGTTTTCAGAGCAATCTCTAAAGAAATTAAGGGATAAAAACTTTAACTATATTCACATCGGCTTAATACAAGTCGGTATAAAGCCCTTAACAAAAGAAGGTCTTGATACTTCAATTCTTACAGTTTTAAGAGATGGACGATTCATCTCTTTCGATGATTCTTTACTAAGTAGTATAGAATCAAGTCTATGCAAGGGTCCTATTTCATTTAATTGTTACCCTAATATAACGATTTCTCTTAAAGATAAAAATATTTTAAAAAGCATGATTTTGCAAATCAAAACCCATAATTACCATATGATTGAGGGATCCGTCCCTGTAGCCTTGATTTTCAAAATCTCATATAAAGCTATGATCTCTGCTTTCAGCACGCAACATAGATTTCAGTCAAAAAGAGAAGAGACTCTTCTCTTGCAGACTGATCTTTCAAAAGCCAATACTGTTATTCCAAAATCAATCCAATGGAAGGATGTCAATCTTCCAGATGAATGGATTCTTGAAGGAGCCACTGCACCAGTGATTCCAAAACAACTTGAGCCAAATACAGAGTTGCAAAATGTGACTCAGTATTCAGATGGTAAGGTAAAATTGTCATTCAGGAGATCTACTTCATCTAGATTCTCCGATGGAGATTCAT
Organism: Citrus medica; assembly: GCA_002013955.2. Taxonomy (NCBI): domain Eukaryota; kingdom Viridiplantae; phylum Streptophyta; class Magnoliopsida; order Sapindales; family Rutaceae; genus Citrus; species Citrus medica. The sequence continues at coordinate 312,507 of MKYO02030512.1, read as the reverse complement.
GCTCAAGTATCTCTTCATTAGAGAGAAAATTTATAAAAATACTCTCTGCGGTAAATCTTCAAAGTCAACCTAGGTTTTTCACTTCGGATATACCTAGTTTCTCAATTCATTCAGTCAATTATGCAACTAGTGTTCCTCATCCCATATACATTAGTCGTCAAAGACAGGAAGAGAATGAACCTTCTCCTCCGATCTCTCCTACATTTTCTGCAGTAACTAAGAACGTAATAAATGTCATTGAAAAAGATTTTGAATTGGACAAAACTCTTCTTCACAATGATTTTTATTCAGATAATAATAAAGAAAAGAGACTCTAGTTTTTTAAACATTTTCTAATTCAAAGAAAATAAATTCAAGAGACATATTATGCTTTTGTTAATTCACACAAAATTCATATATTGTTTTTTGATTGGTTTGAGATATATTCTTCTAATAACAACATCTCTTACCCATTTAAAGAGTTAAACCCTATTACTGTTAGGAAGAAAATCCCTGAGTGGAATCTTTCTGATAGCAACAGAACAATAGAATCTGAACATCCCCCTCTTAGGAGTTTAACTATTGACCATGGTGAACCTCATATTGAGATTAGAGCCTCACCTTATAAAATCCCAAAACCAAATGATTCTGATGCGAATTTAAGTAGTATTATTCAACAGAATAATTTCGGTAATACTAACTTAAATACCATTGGAAAGCAGTTGACCAGGATAGAAAGCCAGTTCCAAAAGTCAACCATAAATGTTTTAACTGTTACATCAAAATCGGAATCTGACAAAAAGCTTAAAGAGCCTATTTTCAAACCTTTTCAGGTTTCGAAAACTAGTCAAAAGCTTGTCTAAGAGTTAAAATCAGATTTTGCTAAAGCCATTAGAGACCAATTAGATAGAATAAAAGCTTCATATTCTTCTTCTAAGTTTCAAATAGCCCCGGATAGTGCCCAATCCAACAAGATTGGTGTACTAGAGCATGATAATGTTTCTATAGCCTCTTCAGATATAGAAGCATTTAAAGAAGAACCTTCTGTTCCCTATGCTAACAAAATCCATTGGGATCTAGCCCTACCTACTATCAAGACTCTACCAGATCTAGCTATAGATAATAGACCAAGTGCTTTAAATCAATCTCGGTTTAATGCATCTTCCGGCTATGAGTGGAATGTTGATGGTATGTCGGAATACAACATCTTAGGATTGTTGCAACAGATGACCATTGCAGCCAATGCCTATAAAACACAGGCGGGAACTTCGAATAGAGCCATAGCTGAAATTCTCATTGCTGGTTTTACTGGTCAACTTAAAGGATGGTGAGATCATCTTCTCTCCAAACAGCAACAATTAGATATCCTAAATTCCATTCAAGTTGATGAGAATAATGCCCCTATTCTTGATGAGTTCAATAGTTCTATTTAGGATGCAGTAACCACCCTGATCCTGACTATCTCCCTCTACTTCATAGATGACCCTTCTCACCTTAGAGACAAAAACGCCAAGTTGTTAAACAACATGAGGTGTAGAAAACTTAGTGAGTTCCAAAGCTATAAAACCACTTTCTTCACCATACTTTTTTTTAGGGATGATGCTAATCATATAACTTGGAAGGAAAAATTCCTTGCAGGTTTACCTACCCTACTAGGAGAAAAGGTTAGGAATTCCATTAAAACCCTTTATGATAACCGTATACCTTATGATGAGCTCACCTATGGTGAACTTGTCAGTTTTGTCAATAAAGAAGGCCTAAAGATTTGTCAAGATTTGAAGTTATAGAAACGTCTAAAATGGGAGCTTAAGAAATCTAAGCAAGAATTAGGCAGTTTCTGTAAACAATTCAATTACCCCTTTAAGACCTCTACTTCCAAAGATTGTAATGGTAAGTGTTCTACAAAACCTTACAAGAAACATTATAAGTCTAGATTCCGTAGAAAACCCTTTCCGGATCTTAGAGAACCTCATTATAAGAAACCCTCGAGGCTTTATAAGAAACCCAACTTCTCTAAGAAGAAAGAGTTCAAAGCCAAACCTAAAACCCCGTTTAATTATAGAGAAGCCATATGTCACAAATGTGATATGAAAGGCCATACTGCAAAGTATTGCAGAATGAACAGAAAGGTTCATGAGCTTAACCTTGATGAAGAAACCCTCTCCAAAGTTGCCTCTTTGCTTATAGAGTCTTCTGACTCTGAGTCTTCCATGACGGGAGACAGTGAACCTTTACAGATAGATGAGTTAAATGACTCCGACACATCTGTTTCCTTGAATGACTCTGACACTAGCGATTCAGATTCTTATTTAAAAAAAAATCAATGTTTTGACTAAAGACCAAGAAATCTTTCTTGAACTTGTTAAACACATTACTGATCCAAATCTTCAAAAAGAATACCTTGATAAGCTTTTAAAGACACTAGATTCTAATAAAGCATAAACTTCTAAAGTTCCAATTGTTAAAAAGAATTCTTATGACCTTACTGAGATTTTGGACAAAAAGAAAACGAAGAAAATTGTCCCCAATATCCAAGATCTCCAGAAAGAGATCAAAGAAATCAAACTTGAGAGTAGAGAATTAAAAGAAAAACAAAAAAATGATTCTGATACTATCCAACTTTTTTTGCAAAAACAACTAGATAATAATCCTGATAAAGAAGTTGAAACTGATTGTGACAATGAACAAAACCTTGAAAACATTGAATCTATACCCAATGATTTTCTATTTGTTTTAAAACAAATCACCACCAGGAAGTATTTGATTAAAATTACTTTAGTTTTTTCTAAAGATTTTGAAATTGACACCATTGCCCTTTTTGACACTGGTGCCGATTTAAATTGTATTAAAGAAGATATTGTTCCTAAAAAATTCCATGTGAAGACTAATGAAAGACTTTCTGCCGCCAATAATTCAAAACTTAAAATCAAATCGAAAGTTGATGCTTCCGTTCATAACAATGGTTTTGAATTCAGAACTTATTTTCTTCTTACAAATGACATACACCACATTGTCATTTTAGGAACCCCATTTATAAATTTAATTACTCCGTATACTGTCAATTATGATAGTATATCTTTTAAAGCAAAATCCAAAAAGCTTGTTTTCCCTTTTATTGAGAAACCGAAAACAAGAAATTTAAACATTGTTAAAGCTTGTTCTGTTTACCAGAATCAAATCAATGCCATGCTTAAATCTAAACAAAAAGACTTGTTTTGTTTAAAAAAGGACTTAAGTTTACAAAGAATTGAAAACCAGTTACAAAATGACTTTATTCAAAAGAAGATCTCTGATTTTAAAGATCTCATTGAAAAAGAAATATGTGCCGATTTACCATCTGCTTTTTGGGAAAGAAAACAACATTTGGTTGATTTGCCCTATGACAATTCTTTTGATGAGAAACAAATACCCACTAAAGCCCGACCAATCCAAATGAACATGGAATTGGAACAACATTGTAAAAATGAGATAAAAGATTTAGAAAGCAAATGACTTATTGTAAAATCCAGATCCCCTTGGTCTTGTGCCGCTTTTTATGTTAATAAAAATTCTGAAATTGAAAGTGGAACACCGAGACTTGTAATAAATTACAAGCCCTAAAATAAAGCATTAAAATGGATTAGGTATCCTATACCTAATAAAAAGGATTTGCTCCAAAAATTGTGTTTGGCTTTTTTTTTTCAAAATTTGACATGAAATCGGGTTTTTGGCAAATCCAAATCCACCTAAATGACCGTTATAAAATTACCTTTACTGTTCCTTTTGGACAGTATGAGTGGACTGTAATGCCATTTGGTTTAAAAAATGCACCCTCAGAGTTTCAAAGAATCATGAATGACATCTACAACCCTTATTCTGAGTTTTGCATTGTCTATATAAATGACGTGTTGATTTTTTCCCAAACGATTGATCAATATTTCACTCATTTAAAGACCTTTTATTTTGCCACTAGGAAGGCTGGCCTAGCCCTTTCTAGTTCTAAAGTTTCCTTGTTCCAAACAAAAGTCAGATTCCTTGGACACTATATTTCCAAAGGAACTATCACCCCTATTGAGCGATCACTTTTGTTTGCAGATAAATTTCCTGATAAAATTCTAGACAAAACCCAACTTCAAAGATTTTTAGGAAGTTTAAACTATGTTCTTGATTTCTGTCCTAATATTAACCGGAATTCTAAGCCTTTGCATGACAGATTAAAAAAGAATCATGTTGCATGGACAGACGAATATACCATTGCTATTCGATTGATAAGAATTCTTTAAAGAATATCCCTTGTTTATTTTTAGCAAATCCTGTATTGCCTAAAATAGTTGAAACAGATGCATCTGACTTATGCTATGGTGGTATATTAAAACAAAAAGAGAATGATAAAGAACATATAGTACAATATGTTTCTGCACATTGGAATGATTGCGAGAGAAATTATTCTACTATCAAAAAAGAAATTCTTTCTATTGTTTTATGCATATCCAAATTCCAAAGTAATTTACTAAATCAAAAATTTTTACTTAGAATTGATTGCAAAGCTGCAAAATATGTTTTGGAAAAAGATGTTCAAAATATTGCTTCAAAACAAATATTTGTAAGATGGCAAGCCATTTTAAGTGTTTTTTATTTTGATAATGAATTTATTAAAGGAGATAAAAATTATGTTCCTGATTTTCTAACCAGAGAATTTCTTCAAAACAGATAATGTAGCCAAGGAAAAAGGATAAAGGTAAAGCTGTTCTCAAATATGCTGAGTCCTAAGCAACCTCTAAAGAACCCCAACCAACTCCTTCTAAAGAAAAATTACTTTCTTCTGCCATACCCATCAAATCCTGGATCGAAATAATTGAAGAACAAGAATCCCAGTATAAAACCATTACCTCTGATGACCAACAGGGAAAGTTTTTAAAAGCTGAGTCCACAAGCCATGTTCCATAACTGAGATGGCTAAAAAACAAAAACAAAACAAAAGGGAACAAAAGAAGGCCATGCTCTGCAATGAGTGCTCCCCAATGATAAAGAAAGAGTATTATAATTTAACGTTTATCCAAACAGAAAATGACGTGCACGGGAACAATAAATGATCTCCCTAGAGATGAGAGAAATGGATAACAATATTCTCTTATTTAACTTCACTATATAAAAGAGCTCTCTATCTAAATCATAATTCAATTCAATCCACCCACATTGTTTGGAAAGAGAGAAAGTGAGAGAAAAAGGAAGAAAAAGATTACAGGATCATTTGCTAGAGGAGCTCCCACCTTTACTTCAATGTTTTTCAAGTAATGTTTTCATTATCTATCTACTTTGCTATTTCATCATTTCATTTTGACAATCTCACTTCATTATAGCATCTATGTTATTGCATGGTGTGTTAGTAAATAAATCTTTTCACTTTATCTAAATTAATTTTATTATGAAACAGTTCAAAATAGGCCTAATAGTCTCAAATTATCTAATTACTAATTATGAGTGGTTGGTTAAGTAAATAGAATTAAATGTTTTATTAACTGAATCAATAGGTCTCCACAAGGGCTCCATGTTGAAATTTTTTTTCAAGAAATATGAAAGTCTTCAATTAAATTTATCTTTGTGTCTTGACAGTTTTATTTTGTAGCCCTCGTATTATTATTATTATTTTGGTGTTATAGCCTACTTAAATTTGTTGTTTCTCTATTATTGATGACATCTGTCGAACCAAAATCCTGATTTCGCCACTATCCACGCAATAATAAAAAGAGATTACTTTCATTTATTTGAGTGTTTGAATATTTTACTCTTTGTTTTTGCATTATTAATTTGTTGAGTCGTTTTGAAACATATGGGCCAATGATGAGGAAATCCTTTCAAAAGAAAACAAGTTCTCATGATATGATGAGAAACAACATTGAAATCCAATGCAGAAGAAGGAAATGTGATGAGGAGCCAGCAGATGAATAATAATGTGGGAGAAAATGAAGGGAATTGTGGATGGGTTCCTCATGAAATAACATGGATTTATTACCCAAAAGGCCATGAAAAAGTTATTGACGATGTTCCTCCTAGCGCTGGAAGAGATTTTGAAGTTAATTGGTTCTCAAAAACTCATGGATAATTTATGGATATGGTTTTTTTTCAAATTACTATACATGCTTAAAGCGAAAAGGCTTTCTATTGTCTCAAAGCAAAATCCGATTGTGAAAAAAATAAATAAATAAAATAACAATAATGGAAAATGAAATCGTTTAGATTCAGCTCAATGTTAAGCATTCCAAAATTTAAGTTTCAATTTAAATTTCAACAGATATGGCAATCATTTATTGAATAGTGGTTAAAGAATTTTACAAGTTATAAAATTTATCGTTTAATAAATGAATGACGTGTGACATTAAGACATAAGAAGTTAAGACTAAAAAATTGGGTGTCAACATTATTCATTCTTACTTTTATATCATCTTATTATTTTGGCCTATTGTTTATTATCGTCTTATTCTTCAGGCTAAACGTAAAAATGGATTAGGTGGACCTCCAAAAAATCCTTATCAAACCCTGCTTTTATAACCATGCACTCATCTCTATTTAAATTTACAATGATAAACAAAAGAAAATTAAATTTTATTCGAATAACTAGTCTCCATAATTACAATTATGTGAAACCAAAACTCGACTTAACAATTTATTATTTATTTTGACGATATTTAGTTGACATTCCTTGTTTATCAAAGCACAATGTATTTCCTTAAATTTTGATATTTTTTTAATTAATAAAATAATAATAATAAGTTCTACTTTGGAATTTTATAGTTATTGGTTACAACCTACAACAATATTCTTTAAGATTACTTTTATAATACCTTTATCGAAAATTTTAATATTCAAGATCACCTCTAGTACTAATAAGCTTTCAACTTCGGTAGTCTAAACCCAAAGTTCAAGGCGTTCTGCTTCTTTTACACTTTTACGCCAACCACACGTTCGGTTCGCACAAAAACCTTAGTTGGATGCACCCAAATCTTTATCTCGCTCCGATATATGTGAGATTTTTAATGTGATTTGTGAAAATTAAAATATTTTTTTAAAAAATGTTATTATAGGTACCAAATTTAATAATAATTCCTGTATTGTCAATAATTAAAAAAAACATACTGATATTAATGAAGAAAAAGTTAATATAATACTACTATAATTTGTTCAAATGTAACCAACGAACTAAAAAAGAAAACCGGTTTTTTATGTACAGGAAGGTGTTATGGTCTCATTGTACCTGTTAATAAGTCTGAGAATGTTTGATCAGATGTTGTGACTCCGTAATGTTGGGTTGTCTGTAAAAACGCTGTATTTTTACAAGTTAGTTTAGGTCTAATTTTTTTTTTTTGTCGAATTAAATGGTAGGAGAAAATTGTTTAAAACTTAAAAGACCGTAAGTTAACCTCCACCTTCACCGTAGTTAGCTGTACTGAAGAATATCGTCATAAGGGTCCCTTTTGCCAAGCACCTACTCTGAATCATTCTTTCTTGTCCCTCTCTTTCAAGTCCTCCATCAACCTCAAAATCATATTCTCAGCAATTAAAAATTTCATCTTCACTTCTCTACTTGATTCTAAGCTCAGAACTACGAAGCGCAAGCAGCGTCTTTGATTTTGCCAAATGATATATTGGCTAATTGATTTAGTTGTTCGGATTATAATGTTTATTTCTCACAATCTTTTCATTGGTGAAATATTTTGATGGGTTTTTTTAGTTGCTCCTGTATCATTCTTCGTTTATTGGAGAAATATATTATACAACCAAATAATTAAATTTTAATAAGAAAAGAGTGTTTAGAGAAATTTTTTGAGTATGTAAGGCGTTTTCATGAGTGTGTTAGAGTAAATTAATTTAAAAAGGATTAAATGAGTACATTTTTAGTACTTTAAGGAGTGTACAAAGTATAATTCATTTTTTAAATTTAATAAATGAGTGTGTATAATAATAAAGTGTTGACAATAATTTTTAGAGTGCAAATAGCTCTGCCCTTAGAAATAATATTATTTTTTGAATGATTTAGCAGGACATATTGAATAAAGACTTTTATGAGGGCTTTCAAAGGTGCGAATAATTCTACTCATGGCTCATTTTTCTGCTATCAGGATTTACTCTTTATTTCATACTTTCATTTGAGTTGAGCTCTCTCTCTCTCTCTCTCTTTGGAAATGGAAAGCTTCAATTAATCACTGAAAGGAAAAAGACTTACATGAGTTGAAATTTCCTCCAACCAAATTACACAGCCCGAATTGTTAACATCATATTTATCTAATTTATGAGTGGTCTCACTACTATTTCTCAATATAAGATTGATTTTGAAGCAGTCTTTCACAACCATACAATTTCGAATCTCGAAAATTAACCATGATATTTCTTTCATACTTCTTTCAAAACCTTTCGCCAAGTTTAAAATAGTCTTCGAAACTGATTCAACAATTAATGGCGTTAAACCAAAGTCTATTGCCATTTTTATTCTAAAATTCATAGCTTCAGCTTCAGCATATTCAACGTCCACATGAAAATCTATATTCTGAATTCCTACACTCCAAAATCCTTATAAAACTTGTTTTAATTTTTATTTATCAAAGTACCTTGGTTTAATTTATAAAATACTAATCTATAAATTAAAATTAATAATCTTCTCATTAAATTTCACCTTAAAAGAATTATAAATTATTAAAAGTTTCTAAAAATTATATATATGAAATGAGGTGGGTGGAAAAAATGTTAAAAGAATAATTTTATTTAAGTATTAATTAAATTTTCAACTAAAATAAAAATGGAATTAATTTATCTTTAATTATTTAAGTAATTTTAATTAAAGAGTTATAAGGAATTTAAAAGAGGATCTTAGAGGGGGTGTCAAAAGGCCCACTCCTTTCATTTTGTTGTTACTTTAGGGCTTAGGTAATTAAGATATAAGTTGTGGCATTTGATTTTTTTTTAAAAAAAATAATTATGACATTGTGTGTGTGTATGTGTGTATAGCAAAAAAAGTATGTTATGTTACATTAAGTGAACTTGTACTCATATACTACGATAACAAAATAAGAGAAAAATATTAAAAAGAACACAAAAGTTCAAAAACTTTTAAGATAATTTTTTTATATAGAAACATGTACTAACTTTTTTGAAACCATATATATTTATTTTATTATTATCTATACATTCGATTTGATATGTTTCATTAATAATTTATTACTACATGTATATTAAAATAATTGAGGTCCTGCACTTTCATTGGAAGATAGGAGAAGAAAAAAAAAACTTTAATTATTTCACAAAATGCCGTTGTGATTATCGTCCAATATTTCAAACATACATGGAAACATGACTCATGCTTTACCGCAGGCGATAAGTCCAAGTTTAGATAAGGCCTAGGGTATAAATTTTCTACAAGCTGTGGAATGAGAAAATTTGTCTAATTCTTAAGTCTTACCTGCCAATCACATCATTTCAAATTTAGTTAAAATAAAATTTAAAATATTTATCGTTACTTAAAAAAATTAATTTTCTTTTTCTAAAGTTATTCCACAAGCGGTAGTCCAAAATTATGTGATCACGCACACAGTGATAGGGTAGTTATTGAAGCAGAAATTAAATTTGTCTGCTTTCTATCCGAAATCTATTACTAATTAAAGAAAAAGAAAAAGCTTGAATTATAATTGTTTTTCATATGGGCCAGGCAAATTAATATCACTTTCTTGTTAAATTAATATTAAAATTATAACAGATTCAATTAATGTTTACTTATCTTTCATCATCATCTCAGTTCCCACTCCATACATAATTACATATGCCAGGATTTAAAACAAACAAGACTTAAGCGACAAATACAATTTTATCTAAGAGTATAAAGGTCACATTCAAACCAAAGGAGAGCAGTTAAGGGAAGATAAAATGTTTATTTTCCCCTCTTTCTCCTTAGAAGCCAGAAGCAGAGTCAGTCCTGTACCCCCTTACATATATTTATTTCTGTGTTTATTTCTGTGTTAGTTGTGCAGAGTACATATGCAGAGTACATATGCAGAGTACATCTGCTGAACAATTCAGTTATATAAACATTAATAAACCAAGAATCCACTGCTGAAACTTTATTAACTGAAAGTAGGGAACGATTGACACACCAGACAACAAGAACAAGATGCAATTAAATCNGTCCTGTACCCCCTTACATATATTTATTTCTGTGTTTATTTCTGTGTTAGTTGTGCAGAGTACATATGCAGAGTACATATGCAGAGTACATCTGCTGAACAATTCAGTTATATAAACATTAATAAACCAAGAATCCACTGCTGAAACTTTATTAACTGAAAGTAGGGAACGATTGACACACCAGACAACAAGAACAAGATGCAATTAAATCTAATGAAAATTAAAAAAAAAAAAAGAAATACATATTCAAACATATTAATAAACAGGATCCTCAGTAAGTATGACACCGGGAGAGAAAGCATTTTGGGTGGCTTGATCCTCCCATTGTAGCTCTTCCCACCATTCTTTCTCTCCCCGGATGACAACTCGACGTTCCTTCGCGCTGCTGGAATTGAGTGGGAGCTTCTTCAGCTGTTGGCATTCACGTACTTCAATTTTCTTCAGCTTTGGAAAGGGCAGGGGATTCGGGTAACGCTCTTTAAATTTATTCCCCAACTTATGGTTAGATATTCGAGTTGTGCGAAAAAGTTATGCTCTGACCCGATTATCTCTGAAATATCTCTCAATTTATCAACCCCGATTATTTCTTCTACATCATCACAAAACTCTATACGCAGCTTCTTGAGGTTTTGAACAAAAACAAGCCACGTTAAGTCTTTCCTTTCTTGGCAATAAACTACATGAACTGTGTCGAGACTGCGGAAACCACTTTGAAAAAGCTTCTTCACCTCTTCTGTGCTGTCAATCTTCATCTCTTCCAAATTACAGTATTCAAGATCTAACTCCTGAAGATTCTCCATGTATGCTAGATGTAAGACATTGAACGGTGGACTTTCACATTCGTAAACCAATACAGATTGAGTGATGCTCACCAGCTTTGGATATTTCAAAAACTTTTGGACAGCAAGTGAACTTCGGAAGGACCAGCTTAAAACATTTAAATGCTTCAAACCCAGCAATTCCTTCATCAAAGGTTCAGCATCATCACATAGAACGTTACCTTCTTCTTCTTCTTCTGTTACACCCCTACCAACGGACCCAAACAACCTGAGTACCTCCAACTTTGAAAAGCCAGATATCAATTGATGTGGAATTACAGACAACTCAAATACATTCTCCAAGTTCAAATATCTCAACTTCTCCAACGCCTTCAGCTCTTGCGGCAACCCAGTTATCTCAGTCCATGATAGATCAAGATGATGCAATGAAACCAAACTTGAAATCCCCGAAGGTAGTTTACTTAGGGAAGTATTTCTTCGTAGACTTAATACTCTAAGAGTCGACATAGATTGAAAGAAGCCATCAGTAATCTCCTCAATCCAATTTTCATCCAGAAGTAAAGTTATCAGACGTCGACACGTGGGAATTTCCGATAGGCATTCAATTCCAGTTGCCATCAGAGATACCCGTTTGGCACCTTCCCATTCTTCAACCTTTGGTGCTTCGGTCAATTTAACTCCAGCGCGAACCAGAAAGTTCTGCTCCTCCTTGTCTACCGTGCACGCTATCCATAATGACATCTCACGAATCATATCGTGCATCTTTACATGATCATCGCCTTCTTCCTCCAATAAGCATGCTTGAAGAAGGTCATCAATAAAATCGCATCCATCATCAAAATCATACACAAATCCTTCACTAATCCAGTAATCAATCAATTCCCTTTTAGGAATTTCGTAGTCTTCAGGATATAAACAACAATACAGGAGACAGGAACGAAGTTCGTCCGTAGACAAACTATCATAGCTGAACTT
>MKYO02030512.1:207264-299467 GCA_002013955.2 Citrus medica | reverse complement strand
TTTCCTTTCGAAAACGATTCTAGCTTTAGGAAACAAGAGTCAGTAAAGGGAGGTGATGAAATTGCCTTACTTGAAAAATTCCAGGTTGTGTCATTCTCTGTCATCAATCCCCATGGTCTCACACAAGTGGCAACAGCTCATAGCAACTCTCCAGACACTACTGGAAACACAGAAAGCATCTCAAGTCCAGTCCAGAATGAAATGCAACAGGTAAATGATACTGACATAATATTAGGTAGCCTTTCAACTCACAGTCCACCTCACATTGCAGAAATAAACAGCCAAAACCTTTCCACACAAAAGGCCTTGCCTTTACACCCCATGATAACAAGATCCAAGGCTAGCATCTTCAAACCAAAACTGTACCAAGTTTCCAGTAAACCACAACCTTCTCTTCCCAAAAACACCTTTGAGGCTTTGAAGGATCCCAAGTGGAGAAAGGCAATGGAGGATGAGTATCATGCATTGATGAAAAACAAAACCTGGACCTTGATACCAAACAACCAAAATTGCAAATTGATTGGAAATAAGTGGATCTACAAAGTAAAGGAAAACTCAGATGGCAGCATCAATAAGTACAAAGCCAGATTAGTAGCCAAGGGATTCTTACAAACTCCAGGACTTGATTTCAATGAAACTTTCAGCCCTGTTATTAAGGCTACAACTATTAGAATAATCCTAACCATGGCAGTGAACAATGACTGGTTGCTTAGGCAAGTGGACATAAACAATGCCTTCTTGAATGGTGACCTGACAGAGGCAGTATACATGCCACAGCCTGAGGGTTTTGAAGACAAGAACAGACTAAACTATATTTGCAAACTGGAAAAGGCTCTGTATGGATTGAGGCAAGCTCCGAGAGCATGGTTCGATAAACTAAAAGGTGCTTTGAGTTCTTGGGGATTCAAAAATTCCAGAAGTGACACATCTCTATTTTTTAGAAGAGTTGAATCAAAGATAGTCATCATGCTCATATATGTAGATGACATCATAATCACTGGAAGTGACAGTCAAGGCATTAAGGAAGTAATTAAAGATCTGAACACATCCTTTGCTCTGAAGGATCTCGAAAATTTGAATTTCTTTCTTGGGATACAAGTTCTAAGGAATCAAAACTCTATCCTACTCTCTCAAGCAAAATATATTCAAGACTTGCTGGCCAAAACAGAAATGACAGACTGTAAAGGAATAGAGACACCCTTCAGCACTTCTGAGAAATTGAAAAAAGATGTTGGGAATAGATTCCACGATCCCACACTCTTTAGAAGCATCATAGGAAGCCTGCAATATGCAGTATTGACCAGGCCAGAGCTTGCTTTCTCAGTTAACAAGCTCAGTCAGTTCATGTCTGATCCTAGACAGCCGCATTGGGTAGCATGCAAAAGAGTGCTGAGATATCTCAAAAACACAATGAATATGTGTTTAAGTTTCAAAAAATCTGAACATCTGGATCTCATTGCCTATACGGATGCAGATTGGGCAACTGATCCAGATGACAGAAGATCCATAAGTGGATACTGTGTGTACTTGGGAGATAATCTGGTTGCTTGGAGTTCGAGAAAACAAGGCATAGTAGCAAGGTCAACAGCTGAATCAGAATATAGAGCAATGGCTCTATGCAGCACTGAAATCACATGGATTAATTCTCTACTTGGTGAGTTGAGGATGGATGTTGAAAATATACCAATTATCCTAAGTGACAGCACCAGTGCAGCAGCCATAGCAGCAAACCCAGTCTATCACTCCAGAACAAAACATTTCGAGATAGACCTTCATTTTCTCAGAGACCAAGTTACAAAGGAAGAATTGGAAATAAACTATATTGGCAGCAATGATCAAATTGCAGATGTGCTGACCAAGCCATTACCGCATCACAAGTTTAGCTGTTTTAGAAGCAAACTCAAAGTCATTGACAAGGCCTTGAGTTTGAGAGAGGGTGTTGAAAACAGCAGCTGTGAAGAGTCAAAGATTGACCTTGAATCCAAGCTAGCATGCCACCTAAGCTTCTGTAATCTACAGCCAGCTGACATGGAAGATGAGTCAGGATTATTGAGCTGGCAGAACAGCTGTGCTGAAGAATATCAGCACATAAGCATGGAGCAGCTGAAGGTTCTAGAATTCTAAAATGATTGGCTCATGATTGGCAGTCTGACAAATTAGTTTTTCCATGTAATATTCTTTATTAGCTGTCATTATTCTCTTGTCTCTATATATACTGCAATTGCTCTGTAATACGTAAGTTGTGTAAGCAATAATAAAAGGTATACTCTGTCTGTTCACTCTGCTTGCAATACAAAGCAATTCTTTAAGAATTTAAGTTTGAGGACTTTTTTTCTCCCAGCTTTGGTCTTCTGAAAAGCCAATCCTTTTTCCAATGTCATCTCGAAGTGTTGACGCAGCCGCCCAGATAACAACATCAAAATTATGCTCTTGATGGCAGAAGTTGTTGTTGACTTGTTTTAAAAGGGTAGTTTTGCCGACTCCCCCGATGCCATACAAGCCGATAATTCCCCTGTTCTTTTCCTGATCTGTGATACATCTCCAAACTTGATCAAGTAATAGTTCTTGACCAACAACCGTATGATCAACAGGTAATTCAATTGCTGCACCATCTGGCGCCTTCTCAACAACGACTTCAATTTTTTCTCCGTCTTTCGTTAAATTGATCACTCGATCCGTCAACTCGACCACCTGAGTCCCGTAATTGTAGCTTGAAACGAAGTTTTTGGAACAGAGGCCTCCAAGGCACAATCTATCCATCTAACTCGTTCCAGCTCGGTAAATTCAGTTTCCAGTTTTTGCACATCTTCAAGACACCCTGCGACCTGGTTCGTTCGTCTGGTTCGAGGTCGTTGTTCTTCGACCTCAACCTTGGTCTTCAGATCGTCCCTTGCTCGAGTCAATTTGTGCAATTCAGTCTCCAAGACCCGAAGATTTTTTTCGAGACCCCATACATATTTTGCTTGTTCACCAACGCAGTTTGAAGTTCGATCAAATAAGTCTGCTGGTAAGAAGGTTGAGATTAAGTTACCCATTGTTGTTGACGAAAAGATGAAGAGAAGCAATAAGTACAATGAAAAGAATTAAGCAAATTTGGAGAAGCACAATACCGAAATAAAAATATGATACATTTGTTGCTTTATAATTCATATGTCAAATATCGAGAACATAACGATACGTTTTCACGTCATATAAAATTTGTAATTCATTTCAGTAATGATAGAATTAATATTAAATTTTATCATTTATTATTTAAGTGATAAATTTATATTGAGAATATTTATTTAGAATTAAAATTTTGTGCCTTGACTTTGGATGAAGATCCAAAATATTAAGTCAATGATAGTTACATAAAAAAAATAAAATAAAATAAATTTTAACATTAATTTTTTAGTTAATAAAAAATAAATTCAATACAGAATTCTAATCCCTTAGATTTACAAGTGCAATGAATGATGATGTAAAGAATTATTATTATTTTTTTGGTTAAAGTGCTAAGATTTGGAGAGACTAAATCATCTGTTTGGGCTGCGACTGCTGACTTCACTATCCATTCGCATCGACTTTGTATTGACATTTTCTCTCCGGTGGTAAATTCTTAGACATGGATTCAATTTCCATCCAGTACACAATCATGGCAAATAAACTAACTACACCTTCACTACTTGAAAATACAAATTTATTTTGTAACACAAGTCATTCCATCGCTTGCGTTAACCTCACGCACGACTTCACGGCTCCAATACCATCATATGATTGCGAAATTATGTATCTCTATAATTTTTAATGAACCTTTAACTAAGCTTACAAATATCTTATGAACCCATCACGACATTGCCTTTTTATTCTTCCTTCAATGCTTTGATCACTACCAACTTCTCCAGCACCGCCATCAATCTCACATGATTTATGCTTATTACTTCCCACCAACTTAATTTATGAAATTCAGCGATACCTTTATTTATTATAATCAAACTAAAGTTCATAGCATCATACAGTTTACATTCCTAGTCCAGCACAAAAAAAAAATACATATAATTAACCCCAAAGCAAACAAAAAAATTGGGGGAAAAAATAAACAGAGGAGATCTGGCATATTAATTTTCCTGTTCCTAATTTTGAAAATGTTCATTGTAAAACTTAATAAAACCCAAGCTAACTGGGACTTATTGCTATGGATTCGAATATCATTTTAATACATGAAATTACTAAAAGAAACATTACTATATTGTGGAGAAAATATCCATAAATTTATTTGTAAAAAATTTTTGCTCCCCAATTTTGCCATTATCAGTATGAAATCTAGTTTCCTACGAACTATATTATGATGAAAAAATTATTCACATAAAAAATCTCATATTAAAAATACACTTACCTTAAGTTTTAGTATACGCAATCCCTTTCGTTTCATTTAATACTACCGTAACAAACTACAAGTCACCATAATCCACTTTAAAAATTCGCGGCATGCCGGCATCACTACTTCAGTTGCAATTATCCAGAATTAAGAAAATATTACTGCTTGAAAAATTTCACTGACGTCTATTGAAATACGAGCAAGGGTTTATAGGACCCTAAAACTAATTTGGTAGCTGAAACGGGTTTGGACAGTTGCCCACTTCACGTCATTGTACAGTTGCCCACTTCACGTCATTGTTCAGTTTTAAAATCCCAATCGTTGGATTAGAGTCATTATAATCTAACGACTGGCTTGGATAATGATAAAAGAGAAGAGGTACGGATAGGGGAGGACAAAATCCGATTCGGGTCGGGTTCGGGTTGTTCGAGTTGGGCAAACGTTGATCCAAATGCAACTCTAACTTACGACCCGAACCGACCCGACCCGATCCGATCAGATATATATTCGGATCGGATCAAAAAATTAGGTTAGATTCGGGTAGGATCGGATTCGGGTTAACCATATATAATATACTATCAAAGATTCAAAACTCAATAGTCAAAACTCAGTCTCAAAGTAGAGAAACTCGGGTTGGGTTGGAAGCTTAGAGCAGCAGAATGCATATCGGGTTTGGGTCGGCGGCATATCGGTGGCCACGGACGCGCAGCGCAACAACATATCAAGGACTTGATCTGGTGCGTAGCAGCAAATCGCGGATCGGCGAACTCATAGCAGCAAATCGTAGACCGGTGAACTCACAGCAACATATTGCAGACTGGCGAACTCACAGCAATAGGTAGGTGTTAAAGGAAAGTGCCAGTCTATAGAAATAGCAATCAATGAGTCAGGAATCAAGGAAAGGAATCAAGAAAATCAGCCAAAAGATCAGCCTTGACTGCAAACTAATAAAGCCGAGATTTCCTCTGTCAATAGCAATCACGATTTCCTCAATTGTGGTTAATTCTATTATATTTTAAGAATGCTCTTTAATTCTCGAACGACTATAATTTGTACTATATAAAGACCTCAATATGCCTCATTGTAAATTCATTCCAATATATAATACAATTCCAATTTCTTCCAAGTACCTGCAATTTCCTTTCATGGTATCAGAGCAATAGCTCCTGGCAGAATAATTAAATATTATTAGTCAACCATGGCTCTTGTGTCTTCAAAAACTACATCTACCGTTTCATATCCATATCCTTCCACATTGAATATAAGCAACTTCGTCTCTTTAAAACTCACCCAAAACAACTACATGTTGTGGAAAACACAAATAAGTTGGCTTATTGAAAGCCAAGATATGGGAGGTTTCCTAGATGGAACATATCCCGAACCTGCAGAATTTGTCTTAAAATCAACTGTAGAAGCTGAAGCATCTACAACAAAACAAGAATATGTGATGAATTATGATTACATAATGTGGAGGAGATCGGATCGACTTCTTCGCGGATGGATCGTGGGGACTCTGTCAGAGGAAGTCCTTGGACTTACTGTGGGATTAGAAACATCAGCAGCAGTATGGAAAGCTTTATCAGAATACTTTGCTCGAAACACCAAAGATAGAGAGTTTTTTCTCATGCAAAAGATGCATCTGCACAGCAAGCAAAATTACAAAACTATCAATGACTACATCAGAGGCTTCAAAGAGATATGTGATGAACTTGATGCCATTGGCAAATCGATGGAAGATCAACAAAAGGTTTTTGGTCCTCTCAAAGGATTAGGTAAGGGTTATAGATCTTTTGTTACATCTATGATGAAACCTCCAATACCTTCATATAATGATGTCATTCAATTACTTCAAAGTCATGAGAACATGAAATCTTTTCATTGCTCTGCAAGTGCTACTGATGAACACTCTGCCTTTTTTGCTCAAAATAAAAACAATGGAAAACACTTTAAAAACAATAGGCAGGGACAAGTTCCTTTTAACATACAGGGACAAAATCCCCTTAACAGACAAGGGCAAAATTCCTTCAACTCAAAAGGAAGAGGCTTCCCTCAAGCAATACAAAAACCTTTTGTCCCTCAAGCAGTACAAAAACCTTCGGAAGCACCACAAAGGAATAATCATAATCCTTCTCAAAATGAGCAAGACAAAGATGATTTAATTTTTCAGATTTGTCTTAAGCCTCGACACTTTGCCTTTGAATATTGGCACAGATTCAAACAAGGCTATCAGCCTAATAATGCAGCACAAGCTCTCGCCGCTATGGCAATATCAAAAAATGAGACTGATGCATGGTTTCCTGATACAGGAGCTACTCAACATATTTTTTGCTCAAAATAAAAACAATGGAAAACACTTTAGAAACAATAGGCAGAGACAAGTTCCTTTTAACATGCAGGGACAAAATCCCCTTAACGGACAAGGGAAAAATTCCTTCAACTCAAAAGGAAGAGGCTTCCCTCAAGTAGTACAAAAACCCGTTGGTCCCTTAAGCAGTACAAAAACCTTCGGAAGCACCACAAGGAATAATCAGAATCCTTCTCAAAATGAGCAAGACAAAGATGATTTAATTTGTCAGATTTGTCTTAAGCCTTGACACTTGGCCTTTGAATGTTGGCACAGATTCAAACAAGGCTATCAGCCTAATAATGCAGCACAAGCTCTTGCCGCTATGGCAATATCAGAAAATGAGACTGATGCATGGTTTTCTGATACATGAGCTACTAACATATGACTTCAGATAATGGTAAGTTAATTCACTGTCAACCATATCATGGATCAGATAAGATAATGGTAGGTAATGGACATAAATCAAAAATCACTCATATAGGAGATATTGTTTTGCACACAGATAAAAACTCTGTCAAATTAAAAAATGTTTTAGTTGTTCCTGAGATTAAAAAGAATCTTCTCTCTGTAAGTCAATTAACCACTGATTTTCCTTACATGTTTGAATTCACTGCAAATAATTTTGTGATTAAGAACAGGGAAACAGGGAAAGTGATCACAACTGGAACTAGGAATGGTGGCCTCTATAGCTTGGAACCAAATCAAAACATGACATTCTACTCATCAAGGTTTCAAGCAACTAGCGATACCACATGGCATCAATGGCTTGGGCATCCACATATGAAAATAATTAGTTATTTAAAGCATAATAAGCTCATTTCTGTAAATGAGCATGACAGGGAAAAAATTTTATGTAAAAGTTGCCAATTAGGCAAATCTTGTAGACTCCATTTTCTTAATATTGATGAACATTGTTCGGAACCTTTTGGTAAAATTCATTGTGACTTATGGGGTCCTGCTCCAGTTAAATCATTTCAAAATTTTAAATTTTATGTTATATTTGTTGAATTCACTCGGTTTACTTGGTTTTTTCCTTTACAGAAAAAATCTAATTTCTTTCATTGCTTTATTTCTTTTCATAAATTTTTGAAAAATCAGTTTGAGAAAAACATCAAAGTTTTTCAATCGGATGGAGGAGGTGAGTTTGGAAGCAAAGAATTTCAAGAATACCTTTTAAATCATGGAATCAAGTCACAGAAATCATGCCCAGGAACACCTCAGCAAAACGGTGTTGCTGAGAGAAAGCATAAGAATATCACTGAGCTTGGACTTACTATGTTGTTTCATGCTGGAGTTCCTAAACGCTTCTGGGTGGAAGCATTTTCTACTGCAACATGGCTAATCAATAGGTTACCTTCAGCCATACTTGACATGAAAAGTCCCATTGAGAAGTTAACCGGTAAGAAACCTGACTACTCTTCCTTAAGAGTGTTTGGCTCTAGATGTTTTCCATGTCTTAGAAGAATAACTCAAAATAAATTTGATCCAAAATCTCTTCCTTGTGTGTTCCTTGGATATAGTGAATTTTATAAAGGTTATAGATGTTTTCACCCACCTACTGGAAAAGTGTATTTGTCAAGAGATGTTGTCTTTGATGAAAAGACTTTCCCTTTCATGAAGCCAGGTATACTTTATAGTAGTTGTGGTGATCACACAAATCTAACAAGTTTCAATGAGTGGATTGCAGGAACTTTTACTACTGCAGGAATTGGAAACAACTATAACCAACCATCTCCTCGAACAAACATGGCAGTACCTATAACAGAAAATAGCCACAGGGTAGCGGATATCAACCAAAATGAAAATACTAACCTTGATATCTCTACCACAAACAATGAAGGAAGTGGAGGCCAAGAATATAACAATATAAACATGTTACAGACCCCTCACGAACTTGATCCAACTAGCAAAGATTTTGAGGCTACAAACATTTCAGCACCTCAACATGACTCTGATCAAGACACAATGGCTCCTGAACAAGAGACTGAAGTTTCCCATGAGTTTGATCTAACTAGCATTCAGCCTAACAAAGATTCAGAAGCTGTTAACATCTTAGCATCTCAAAATCAAACGGATCAAGACACAAGACAAAAACCTACTCTCGATTCCACTGTAAGTATACAACCATCTCACAATATGACAACACGTGGCAAAGCAGGTATATATAAACGCAGCACCAGGTATAGCCCTACTGAATTTGCATTACTTAGTTATAATGTGCCAATAGAGCCTAAAGGCATTAAAGATGCTTTATACCATCCAGGATGGTTGCATGCTATGAAAGAGGAAATTGCTGCCCTGCATCAAAATAAGACATGGATATTAATTCCAAGATCCAATGACATGAATGTCATAGGCTGTAAGTGGGTATACAAAACAAAACTTAAAGCTGATGGCACTCTAGAAAGACTAAAAGCTAGGCTAGTGGCCAAAGGCTTTAATCAAATTCCAGGAATTGACTTCCTACAAACATTTTCACCTGTTGTAAAACCTGCAACAATCAGGATAGTCTTATCAATTGCATTATCCCACAATTGGGACATTCGACAATTAGATGTCAAAAATGCATTTTTACATGGCAAGCTCGATAAACCAGTTTTCATGGAGCAACCCCCTGGATTTATTGATGAAAAATATATGCACCATGTTTGTAAACTTGACAAAGCTATATATGGGCTAAAACAAGCACCAAGAGCATGGTTTGATAGGTTCAGTATGTTCCTCTTAGCTTATGGATTTGTCTGTAGCATTGCTGACTCTTCATTGTTTATTTTTCGAAAAAATCATAGCGTTATATTTTTACTTGTTTATGTTGATGATTTAATTTTAACTGGAAGCAACCATATTCTTCTAAATCAATTTCTCTGCTCACTTGGAAAGGAGTTTGCTATGAAAGATCTTGGTTACATTCATTACTTTTTAGGTGTAGAAGTAGCTAAATTTTCTCATGGTCTTATCTTGCATCAAAGAAAATATGCTGCTGATTTGCTTAAAAGAGCAAAAATACATACTAGCAAACCATTATCTACTCCTATGGTGCCTCACAATCACCCCATTGATACAAGTTTATTTTCTGATCCTACCTTCTATAGAAGCATTGTAGGTGGATTGCAATACTTGACATCAACCGAGCAATTTTCATTTTCAATTAGTCAAAAGAATTCTCCGATATGTCCAAGGAACTTTAGATCATGGTATTCGATTACTTTCTCACACTATAACTAATTTGTATGCATTTTCATATTCAGATTGGGGTGGTTGTCCTCTAACAAGAAGATCCACCACAGAATTTTGCACTTTTTTAGGTCCCAATTGTGTATCCTGGTCAGCCAAGAAACAACCTATTGTTGCCCGATCAAGTACGGAAGCTGAGTATCGTGCTATGGCTTCAGCTGCTGCAGAACTCACATGGATCACCTATCTTCTTAGTGACATTGGCTTTCAGCTTCCTCAACCTCCAACACTATTTAGTGATAACATGTCCGCTCTTCATTTAACAGTCAATCCAGTTCTTCATGCTCGCACAAAACATATTGAGATTGATTATCACTTTGTCCGCGAGAAAGTGGCTCAAGGGAAACTAATCACCCAGTTTGTGAGTTCCAAAGATCAACTAGCTGATATATTTACAAAGCCTCTCTCCAGCACTGCCTTTCATAATTTATGCACCAAACTTGGTATTTGGACTCTACCACGGCCAAGTTTGAGGGGGGATGTTAAAGGAAAGTGTCAAGCTATAGAAATAGCAATCAATGAGTCAGGAATCAAGGAAAGGAATCAAGAAAATCAGCCAAAAGATCAGCCTTGACTGCAAACTAATAAAGCTAAAATTTGCTCTATCAATAGCAATCACGATTTCCTCAATTGTGGTTAATTCTATGATATTTTAAGAATGCTCTTTAATTCGCGAACGGCTATAATTTGTACTATATAAGGACCTCAATATGCCTCATTGTAAATTCATTCCAATATATAATACAATTCCAATTTCTTCCAAGTACCTACATTTTCCTTTCAGTAGGTCGAACGCTTCTTGAGGGTTAGGCTGTGACTTGTGTATGTGTGGACTCCGTTGGCGACTTGGCGTTGGCCGTTGGGTGTAAGTGATTGTGGATGTTTTTTGTGTTAGGAGAACCCGATGAGGGTTGAGTTCGTTGTGACTTCACTGACTTATGTTTGTGTGTGGATTGTAAAGGAATCTGTGAGTGTGATTTGTGTTGTGTGTGTGTATTGTAAATGAAGTTGTAAGTGTGATTTGTGTTGTGTGTGACTCTGTGTGGCGTGCATGTGTTTAATTTTTTTTTTAAAGAACCCGATCAGGTTTAACCGTTTTCATCCGATCGGATTTTTTTTATAATCCGATCCGATCCAATCCCAAAATATTTTAGGCCGAGTCGAATAATTTACCCACCCCTAAATACGGTACCCAAGGGGTACCATAACTGGACCCATCTTTTTGACCCAAAAGCTAACCTACTAAATAACAAAAAAATTAATTTTTTTTTAATTATTTATTGTTATCATCATCATGGGTCCAGTTGTGATGACAATCTATTACTGGCCTCGATTTATAAGTGGGTTTTGATGGTCATATTGCAAATGGTGACAGATAAATTACTCTTAATCAAGATTGTAGAATTAGTGCGCATTAAGCAACAGGCACTATGTGGACTTTATTTGTACTGCCATTTTTTTTCTTTTTGAAAAGCTGACTACATGTTGAATAACGAAACATCACAAGAGACTGACAATTTCAACAAGACAATCTTCTATTCTAATATGCCCACTTTGGAAAAGAAAATACCAATTTGTTTAAAATGTGAGCCACCTCATTATAACATCTAGGTGCATGTTTAACTATAATGGCAGCTCTATTAATCATAGGACCCTTGATCTCCTATAATAGCCAACCAATTTAACTCTAATGGCAGCTCTATTAATTATAAGACCTTTGATCTCCCATACTAGCCAGCCAATCTCTTTTTTTTGCTAGACAAACTTCCATTAATCAAAGTAACAACATTTACTAAATCAAGTTTAACAATCAAGGGAGTTAAACCTAAGTCAATTGCTAGCTTAATCCCCTGAACAACCGCATAAGCTTTTGCAAATTCCACATCCCTCCAAAAAAGGACTTTACATTGACGGATGCTACCATAACTTCTCTTCTTGAGATTTTAATAATAGTCCCAAGGCTAGAAATACCCTCTAAGGATTTAATAGCTGCATCAGTATTAAGTTTCTACCAATTATTTGGTGGAGCAACCTATCTTTCTTCCTTATAATTCTAATTCATAGATGTCACGGTCGCTAGAGATTGTTGCACTAACTTATAGTTCTCAATAACAGATTCAGCTCTGATTATCAAACTCAAAGTGTCATTTCCCACATCATTGTGAAGAATCAAGTTTTTGTCCCTCCAAATTTAGCAAGGCAAGACCACAAAAGACTTGAAATTCTCCTTGGACATTTAATCAGCCACTGATTGAGCAAAGCATGAGAAATTGGTGCTTTCAAAACTAATCGTAAAATTTGCAAAGATTGATAATCGCCATACCTTCTTAACAACTCTACATGCCACTAAAGCATGGAAGCTATCCTCCTACACTCTATTGGACCTTTGACAAATATGAGATTGCATTACCTTCCTTTTAAATAAATTATAAGATGTTGGAAGGATATCCAGTAAAGCTCTTCACAAGAAAATATTAGAACGATAATAATCCTATACTTAAAATGATTACCTATAGTCTAGGAACATTAATGTTATATCAACAAGAATCAATAATATGATATGTAGAAGCATATCTGGATCCATAATGCTTAATTGGTTTTTAGAATAGTGTGGTTAGCCTTCCAGATCAACATATTCTCTTAGAAAATCCTTTAATTTTCTCTGCTCTCTCTCTCTGATGATCGGTTATTAGAAAAAAAATAAAACGATATGTGAGACCTTGGGACTGTAACTACTTATATAGACACTTTTTTTTGTCATATTTAGGTATTTCTATTTTAACCCATCATACAATTGCCCTTATTAAAGGCTCACACCCAATTTGATACATCAAAGCTCAAATCACTGAAAAAAATTTTAGATTACTTTTCACTGGATTTAATCCTATATGACAATCCGCAACTCATACTTATTCACATATGAGCCCAATGTTAGATTAGGGATCCAATAATACCGGATTCAAGATCCAACAATCTGCTACTTGGGTTAATTGTGTAACCTTATAATTATTCTTTGCAAAAATAATTGTATAAGTTGAACTTTACTATCATTACTTAAATGCATCCATAACTAATCCGGTTCATTAATCATATCAACATAAGATTAAAGCGGCCTTTATAACAGCTTTCATAACTCGACTCATCAATGGTCACTGTGCCAATGACATGGATCATGATATGGATGTATAGCATGGAAATTTCATACATTGTGATCTTAATATGCCTATTTCCAACTGGTTCACTTTCAACGTTAGTAAGATCAAACCATATTAAAATCAGAGTGTGAATAATCAAAACCTTTATTTTTGTAGAAAATAATTTTAAATATCCATAAACTAAAATAACTGAAAAATGTCTATATCATAAAAGCATCTAAATTCACAATCTTCCATTAAAACTAAATTTCTTGCAATCTTGTAAGCCATATCTCTTGAGAATATTTTCGATATAGTTCTTTCATCTCATTAGCTAGAAATTTCTTGGTATTGTGTAATGAGCATATATCATTGATAACAAGATGGATTTATATTTCATCGACATACGAAACCAAAAAAATATACTTGCCCCAACAAAGCCTATGGTATATGCAATCATCGACCAAATTCATCTCAAAATCGAATGAGATGATCACTTGGTGAAACTTGAAATACCATTGTCGAGATGCTTGCTTGAGTCCAAAGATAGATTGATTAAGTTTGCAAACCATATTATTTGGGTCTCCTGATACAAAGTTTTCAGGCTGCACCATATAGATAGTCTCATTAATGTCACCATTGAAAAACGTTATCTTCATATCCATATGAAGAAAATCAAGGATAGCTTCCCCCCATAATTTCAAAGGGACCCTAGAACTTACAAGCATTGCATTTATCATTTCTTTTGGGGTTCTATTTTTCCTCTTAGCAACCTCATCCGATTCAGGTGAATAAGGAGGTGTCATTTCATGAATAATGCCATGATCCTCACAAAGGGCAAAAACATATTAGACGCATACTCCCCTTCTCTATCAGTTCTTAATTTTTTTAATTCTTTTCCCAAGTTGATTTTCAACTTCATTTTCATAAATTGAGAAATTTTCACCCGCCTTATCTTTATTTCTTAGTAAATTACAACTTAGTATATATTGAAAAATCATTAATCAAGGTTACGTAAAATCTTTTACCTCCTATAGTCATGGTTGTTTTAAATCTCCAAGGTGACTGAAAATTAAACTGAATATTTTAGTTTCTCTCATAAGAATTTGTTTACATGTCCTTTTTACGGACTTAGGCTCCACACATACACAACATTTTTCAATCTTTGATACATTAACCAGACAGTAAGCCAACATCTTTCATTTTCTTCAAGAAAATTTCACATGGCCTAATCTAGCATGCCGTAAATCAACAGAGTAAGAAAATATAAGGAGAAGTAGAGACTCGATTATTAATAATTGTGTCAAGTACATTAATCTTGAACAAATTTCCATAGCAATATCCTTTCCCAACAAAGAGCCCATTTTTAGCCATTACAATTTTATCTCATTCAAAGGAGACTTTTACACCAACCCTTCCCAAGTAGAAATATAGAAATTAAATTATATCTAATATTAGGAATATTAAGTACATTTTTCACTGAGAAGATTTTTCCGGAAGTCAATTTGAGAAGAATTTTACATTTTCCTATGATTGGAATAGAGTGGAAGTCACCAAAATGCACTTTTTCTTCCAAATCGCTCTCTTGAACATACTTAAAGAAAGAATTTCTATCACTACTAATGTGTTTGGTAGCAGTAGAATTTGTCGCCATTTTTTTTCCGTCGGTAGCAACCATGTTCGCTTGAGAGACCACCACAACAGCAATAATTTCTTCTTCATTGACCAAATTGGCCTTAAGAGGCTTGTGGTCTCTTTTTCTATACTTGCATTTGATAGCAAAATATCCAGGTTTGCCACAAACATAACAATTGCCTTTTTTTTTAATGTGATCTTTTTATTTTTGAAAAGCTTGTTGTTGTTAGGGTTTTGATTCTTGCTTGGATGAGCCTCATTCTCAATCAAATTAGCCTTAGAAGTAATTTCCTTGGCTTTCTCCAATTGATCCATTTGTCTATGTTTTTCTTCAATTCGGATTTGAACAATAGCATCCTCCAAATTCTTATGCTTTCATTTTGTGCTTATTATTTTCTTTGTTATTTTCTAATAATCCTTCCATGAGTCAGGCAATTTTTCAATGTGGTAACCAACCACAAAAAACTCAGGAAGATTTATATTTTCATTTTTCGAATCATTAATAAGCATGTGGAAGCCATGAATTTGAGATGCCACTTCCTTATCTTCTATCATCTTAAAATCTAAAAAAGTAGTAATTAAATATTTTTGGGCTCCAGCATCTTCTATGATATATTTTTATGCAATTAAGTCCAAATTTCATACGCAAACTTGTGTTGTGATAAACATCATATAACTCATTTGAAATAGTGTTTAGAATGGTACTTCAGCATATCTTATTTACTTCAGTCTGATTTTGATATGATACCTCATAATTTTTAGATTCAGAATATGGTGGAGACTCTATGGGAAATTAAGCATAATTCATTCCATCCAATGTGCCATAGATATGATCATGCCATTGCCTTAGAAAAGTCCTATCAAACGTTCAGTTTTTATGTGTCTAGTAGAGCTTTAGCGACAGCCATCATTGCAGCATTAGTTACAACATCCATAAGAACTAGTCTTAAGATAGTTGTAAATTTTAAGATAATAAATAAGATATTGCAAAAAATAGGATATGGTTATGAATAAAATAAGTAAGAGTCAAGATGTGCTATACGCTGTTTTTGAGACTATTTCTGCCTCTCAAAATAATATTTTGGTACAAATAGATTGTTCATAGATAGTTCTTAGGATACAACTGTAATTTTTGTATTAGTAAACACTCAATACAACAATTTGAAATAACAAATAATTAAATATAAAATATGATGATTTATGTGTTAGTATTTGGAATATGGAAGAAGTAGAGTTGAAGAAGTGGAAGAGGAAAAATCAATATCGAATAATAATATGTAGGCTACTATTTATAAATTAATGGTGTCTATTCCAAATACATCTTTGAATAGCCTCCATTTAATTTACCACTCTTTAATCCACTTCAACTTCTTTTAATTTTATTTTCTTAACTACCGTAACTTCCTCTAACCAAATTCTAACATTAATTCAAATGCAATTGTCTTGGATTCAATATTGACTCATTTTAAAATGAGTCAATTAACTCTTTAATCCAAGTCAATTAACTCTTCAATATTTTGAAATACCCATCACACACTCACAACAATTTCCGCTGAGGCTGAAACGCAGATACATTTCATCGAACATCTGCGCATTTCAATCAAATACCTTCTTCGTTTAACTATTCGTGACATCCTGTATACTATCCATAAACATTACAATGCCTAATGTGAAATGGATCCAGAACCACAAATTTTTTATATCACTCCCCAAATGTTCAGCTTTTGCCTCATTCTCCTTTGAAGCCGGAAGACTTAAGTTTTACAGACACAGACCTAAAGGGAAGATGAAAATTGACACATTTGACCATGCTGAACTTGTTATTTCTTTCCCTTCTCTATTAGGCTGTTTTTCTTTATAATGTTTTTCCGAATAAAATTGTAAACGTAGAAAATCGGAAAGCTGACTCTTCAATGCTATCGAGGCTTTCACTTCATCTTGCTAGAATGCTAGGTAGCTAGTGGAAGCATTTCAACTTCTGCTTCCATGTCAAGCACTTTTGGTGTATATTTTCTTCCATGTTAGGTTTGGTTAATTAATTATTACGAGCATAATTATAACCTTTTAAAATGAGCAAACTCTTCTATGAACTTTCATGGTTCATTTGGAACAATAAGATATTTACTTACTTAGCAACCAAACATGTGCAGAGCATAAACAGGGGAAGAAATTTTAGAGGGAATCTAATGTCCCATTTAAACTGCATGTTAATGGAGTTCTTTAATTTCAATTTTCTTCTTTTAGCTCTCATCTAAAACATGGCTAACGTATCATATCAAGGGAGTTAAATTCGAACACTTCTACAATATTTTTTGGGTACTTGTTAATGCGGCGAAACAGTAATTGTTGAAATCAAGTGCTCATAAAAGATATCAACCCTAGCGTGCCCAAGCAAGAGTTGTTAGCCCAATCCACATGAGAACAGGCCCAATCCTCATATTATCAAAACCACCTAATTTTATCAATATCTGATGTGACGTCATTTGATTCTCATGAATAATGAAAATAAGAGTAAATATCCATTTCTAAATTTTAATTTAAGAGCCCTGAACCTTTTATCGAACGAGCAGTTTCTCTCTCTTCTTCTCTCAGAACACCCAGAAACATTTCGACTTCTTCTTTCGCCGGAAAATTAGGTCTATAAGTTGGTTTTCCAACGAAACCTTCTTTTTTTCATTTTTTTTTATTTTCTTTACTTATTTTATCCACTTAGATCCTTAGATCTGTGGTGATTTTGTTCTTCCACTCAGATCTATAAATCTTTAGTAGTTTGTTATTATTTCTCTACCCAAATTTAGTGGTTTGTTATTGTTTCTCTACCCAAATTTACAAATCTGGGGTTGTTCATTTTATTTTGCTTGGTTTTGCGTTTTATGATGCAGATTTTTGACAAGAAAATTTTGTACTTTGTGGAAAGTGTTGCAAAGACAAAACTAATGAATGCCTTTAAGAGACTTAAGAAATCTGGACAAAGTTTTGCAGAGAAGAAACTATCTAAGATGCATCAAAAGTGGAGTCCCCTCCTTGCTCATGTTGTCAAGGCTCAGGTAGATG
The DNA here is from genome assembly GCA_002013955.2 of Citrus medica. Classification (NCBI taxonomy): domain Eukaryota; kingdom Viridiplantae; phylum Streptophyta; class Magnoliopsida; order Sapindales; family Rutaceae; genus Citrus; species Citrus medica. The sequence goes on along the minus strand of MKYO02030512.1, from coordinate 281,706 downwards.
CAGCTTTTAGTGTAATGAGAATAGAGTAGAGTTGGGAGTTGTAATTAGGGACTCGGATAACAAAATCATAGCTGTAGCAATTCAGCAAACTCAAATTGGTGGAGATGTTAAATATTCGGCAGTTGAAGCTGTGAAACGGGATTTTCAGGTAGCCAGAAATACAGAATTTCAATCTAAAGCAGTAGAAATTGGTTGTCAAAATATTGCGAGCTTAGTAAACAACAAGCAAGGTAGCAAATAAAAAATTTTATGGATAATTTTAGAAATTCAAAGTAACAACAATGATTTTCAACATGTTAAATGTCAACGCATCTTTAAATTCTATATTGCTTAAGCCTACTCCTTAGCTAAATTAGCTGGACTCTCTACCAACAAAGATCAAATGTTTTCAGTTTTCACTTATGTAAATTAATAAAAGTGTACTTTTTTTATTAAAAAAAATTAATTTAGTAGTATGTTTAATCCCTTTATTTTAAAATGATTTCAAGACACCCTCATTGTTAAATATATTAGTTTCTTACCCCTAATTTTTTTTACAATAATACACTTATAATAATATCTTTAGAGATATAAACAAAAATAAAAAAAGGGTTAATCCTTAGAGATATAAACAAAAATAAAAAGGTTAATTCATCAAAATAGCTTAAAAAAATTAACGTAAATTTTTATGTTATTATTTTACTTTTAGGATTAATTTGGTAAATTAATTTTTTATATACAATTATAAGTAAGATTGTTGAAAGGATATTAAACATTACCTTAAGCTAATTGATATTGATTCATTATAAATAATTATTAGTAAGATTGTTACAAAGTTACAGAAATACTAGATCTTTCATACTTATATTTTGATGATGCAGAAACATAAAAGATTGGAAGATTAAAAAAAATAAGTTTTTGAATAATGAAAATTTTATTGAAAAAGCTTGAACGAACAAAACTAAGTTTTTGGCCCCTTTTATACTAATCATAAATATCGCAAATTTACCCAAATATGCAAATCTGAAGTGTTACATTATAATCAAAGTTTTGTAATCTAAATAAGAAAAACAAGACAAATGACACCTTACCCAATATTTAGAAAAATATAAATATCCTAAAAGTAATAAAAAAATAAAAAAAATTACTTAAAAATGCAAAATGACAAGGAAAGAAATGGATTTTCCGACTTGACCATAGGTCGTTCTGAGTTTGAATCATCTCGCCAATTTTGAAACAACATATTATTCGTCCGAAATAGATACTTGTAGTCTAAGTTATGACCTCTGAAAGGTACATGCTCATCCTACACAACCATCTTACATTATATATTTTTTTAGTTAATTTGCTAATAAATAATTATTAGTTAGTAGCTGGGTTCCTCATGAAAGAACTAGGATTTATTACCCAAAAGGCCATGAAAAAGTTATTGATGATATTCCTCCTAGTGCTAGAAGAGATTTTGAAGTTAGTTGGTTTTCATAAACTCATGGTTAATTTTTTTTTTTCTCAATTACTATGCATGCTTAAAGCCAAAGGGCTATGTACTGTCTCGAAGCAAAATCCGATTGTGAAAAAAAAATTAAAATAAAATAACAATAATAGAGAATGAAATTGTTTAGATTTAGTTCAATGCTAAGCATTCCAAAATCTAAGTTTTAATTTAAATTTCAACAGATATGACAATAATTTATTGGATGATGATTAAATAATGTTACAAGTTATGAAATCTATCATTTAATAGATGAGTGACATGTGACATTAATACTTAAGTTAAGACTTAAAAATTGAAATCTTAACATTATTCTTAGTTTTATTATCATTTTATTCTTTAAGTTACTTGTAAAAATGGATTAGGTGGGCCTCGCATGGGTTTAATTTTTTGTTATTGTGCATGAGTACTATTGGTAACCCTAAATAATCCTTATCAAACCCTTCTTTTTATAATCATGCATTTGTCTCTATTTAAATTTACAATAATAAACAAAAGAAAATTAAATTTTATTTGAATAACTAGTCTCCATGATTACAATTATGTGAAACCAAAACTCAACTTAACAATTTACTATTTATTTTGACGATATTTAGTTGACATTCCTTGTTTATCAGAGCACAATGTAATTCCTTAAATTTTGATAAAAAAAATAATTATTTTGTTATTATTATTTAAGATGAAACCTTAAAATATCAATAACCAATGTTGGATGCTGTTATAAGAAATTCTAATGAAAATATTATGGGAATAACTTTTAAAATTATAAGTTCTAGTGGTGATAATGATTATTTTTTGAAAGTTGAAGCCATCAGATTTGGGGTTCCAGTTTCGCAAGACGAAGAAAACATGAAAATGGGATTGGGGTGTAAGCGAAGGGTGTTTTTGGAATCAACCCAACTGGGTTAAGAAATAAAGTGTGGCTATATGTACTTTAAAAATTACTCTGAATAATTATAATTTTATAAAAAAATTTATTACAAAAATATCTATAGTATAAATTATTATTAAGGACATGGCAATTATTAATTATTTTTTGTATAACTATAATTACTTCTTTTTCAGTTATATTATGTTGATATTAAACAAGTTTACATTGGTTACTTGATTTTTTCTTTTGACCAAAAAATACATGTTATTCCACAATACCAAAGCAACATAGACAATTATTCAGACTCTTATAAACCAGTCTGCAACACTAAGGCATTACAACCCAGCAACTTTTGTGACATAAAAATGTTCAACCAAATCTAGATTAAAAAAAAAAACAGCTTAATTCACCATCCTCTTTTGACAAACTCTGAATCATTCCTCCTTTGCCTTTGAATTTTTTGGCATTCAATTGGAAGTGAAAGTGGCATCATAGTTGTACTTAAGAAGATCATCATAAGGGTCCCTTTTGCCAGGCATCTGCTCTGAATCATTCTTTCTTGTCCCTCTCTTTCAATTCCTCCACCAACCTCAAATTCATATTCTCAGCAAACTCCATTAAAAATTTCATCTTCACTTCTCTTCTTGATTCTCAGCTCAGAACTACGAAGCGCAAGCAGCGTCTTTGATTTGACCAAATGATATATTGGTTAATTGATTTATTTGTTTGGATTATAATGTTTATTTCTCACGATCTTTTCATTGGTGAACTATTTTGATGCGTTTTTTAGTTGCTCCTTTATCATTCTTCGTTTATTGGAGAAATATATTATACAACCAAATAATTTAATTTTAATAATAAAAGAGTGTTTGGAGAATTTTTTTGAGTATGTATAGCATTTTCATGAGTGTGTTAGAGTCCATTAATTTAAAAAGGATTAAATGAGTACATTTTTTATATTTTAAAGAGTGTACAAAGTATAATTCATTTTTTTAAAAATTAATAAATGAGTGTATATAGTAATAGAGCGTTGAAAATAATTTTTAGAGTGTAAACAGCTCTGCCCTTAGAAATGATATTATTTTTTGAATGATTTAGTGAGGCATATTGAATAAAGGACTTTTATGAGGGGTTTGAAAGGTGCGAATAGTTCTACTTATGGCTCATTTTTATAGTTCTATTTATGGCTCATTTTTCTGCTATCAGGATTTACTCTTTGTTTCATACTTTCATTTAAGTGGAGCTCCCTCTCTCTCTCTCTCTCTCTCACTATTACTTCTCAATATAAGATTGATTTTGAAGCAGTCTTTCACAACTATACAATTTCGAATCTCGAAAATTGACCATGATATTTCCTTCATACTTCTTTCAAAACCTTTCGCCAAGTTTAAAACAGTCTTTGAGTCTGATTCAACAATTAACGATATTAAACCAAAGTCTATTGCCATTTTTATTCTAAAATTCATAGTTTCAGCGTCAGCATATTCAACATCCCAATGAAAATCTATATTATGAATTCCTACACTTCCAAATCCTTATAAAACTTGTTTTAAATTTTATTTATGAAAGCACCTTGGTTTAATTTATAAAATACTAATCCATAAATTAAAATTAATAATCTTCCCAATAAATTTCACCTTTAAAAAATTATAAATATTAAAAGTTTCTAAAAAATATTTTTAATTATAACTTTATATATATATACCAGAAGGAAATAGGATGGGTGTGTTTTTAATTATAACTTTATATATATATATATATACTAGAAGGAAATAGGATCGAAGGATGGGTGTGTTTTAAAAGAAATTTGTAAAAGAAAACTCAAATAAAGAAATGAAATAAAAAGGAAATGAAATCAGGTTAATTTATCTTTGTATTAGTGATCAATCAAGGGTACGTGGCTTGTTGACCATCAGTGCGGACCAGACTAATGCCCATTCGGGATCACCTCTGGAACTTACGTCGATGGATTCCCGCCGATATACCACTTTAGTTTTATTAACCTATTGATGTCTAAGCAAGCCTAGCAACAATATCTAAGGCCTAGTCCATACATCTAAGGCTGGGTACATATACAATACCAAATCCGGATCCCGGAAATGGTGCTCTGAAGAAATGGAGGGAGAAGAGAAAGAATACGACTGAGGATTGAGATCTGGTCTCGTTGCCTCAGAAAAACGTACAAGTTTTAAAGCAGATTTGATACAGATCAGCCTGCAAGCATGCTTTGGAAAAGAAAATACTTTTAATTTAAATGCGGAAAAGCAAATTGCTTTGAAATTAAATTACAGAAATTTAAATGCATAAATTTAAACATGCATCTTGCTGTAAAAAAAATTGCAGAAATTAAATTGCTTTGAAAGAAAATTACAAGAAAAAATTAAACATACATCTTGCTTTATTTCTTTGAACTCAAGTTTTTGTATAATTTTACAGATCTATAAAAAGAAAGATTGAAAGACGGGAAGATTACAAGACAGAAAGCTCCCTTAAAGCCTTGATCATTTACAAGGCAGGGAAAAATGCTTTCTGGGTATCTTGACCAGACTTCACAAGAAGAAGAAGAAGAAGAAAGAGAGAAAGAGAGAGAGACAGAGAGACAGAGAAGAAGAAAAGAAAGAAAACTCTAGATCTGAAAAATCTGAGGAGTCTAAGTCTTCCTCTTGATTTTTATACATGAATTTAAAAATTAAACTGTAGCGGCCCTGTAGCTCTTCAATTGTAGCGGGAGCGGAGCTGTTTGAAACAGTAAGCTTTGGATGGTACAGTGCTTTTTAATTTTAATTCGGGTGAAGAGACATTGCGCTCTCACTTGTGTCCAGGGGACCACCCGAGGGTACAAATATACGTTCATGGAAGAAAATACAAAGGAGAATACGATGAACATTACTCTTTTTTTTCGTACATAATAATTATGTATAATGCTTTACAGGAAAGAAATTACAGAACAATTATTTACAATGCTTTACAGGAGAGAAAATGCCAAAATAATCATCTTCATTTTCATCTCCAAGGAAAATGAATGGCTCTTCATCTTGATCATCATCTTCATCAGAGGAGTCAGCAACAGAAGGCTTTGATCTTAATGTGAGGAGCTATTCCATGACTTTGAAATATTCTTCTTCAGATTTGGTGCTTGCCAACAGTGATTGGGCTCTGGATTTTTGGGTTAGGAAGGTATCTTGGGCTTTTTTGGCTTTAAGAGTTGGGGGTAGGAAACCTTTAGAACTAAGCCAATTGCGGATTTGAGAGTCCGTCAATTTAGATTGTTCATCAAATTTTGACCACCATTTGACTTTGAATGTTCTTTGTAAGATGAGCTGGCTATCTTGGGTATGAAATCTGAGATTCCACATTCATACCCATACAAGGAAGAAATTTGTACAGAAACAGAGAAATGGGGGAAACCTTTTCTCGGATTCAGAAGGAATATAATGAGCTTTAAATAGGTTTAAACAGTGGGTGGCATTTGGAGTTAGGATTTGAGGGATTGGGCCGAAAGAACTCCACCAATGTTGAAACCAATTTGGGAGGCTTTGAACGGTTATTTTTTAATTGAAGAAAAATAACCATGAATGAGATTTTTTGGGGTTTTGAATGAAAAATGTGTTATACCATGCTTGTTGATAGTCCCAATAAGAATAGGTTAAGCAGTGTGGCAAACACATTTGAAAATTTAGAGGGAATCTCCTTTGTGTGTGGAATTGGTCACCCCACTGGTTTGGGCTCAAGACTTTTAAAATAGTAGTCGTGGAGTAGGCTGGCTCCTTATGGGTTTCACTGAGAAAGAAATGTTTGAATTTTACTGACGCAGTAACTTCTAAAATGCTTTGATAGTAAGACTGGGGTTTTGTTAAATCCCATAGTTTAAAAAACCAGCCTTTAGGGAAAAACTTTGAAATTGCAATAATTTTTTTGGCAATCATTCCAATGTGCATAAACATATTGTACTATCTGTTCTTTATCATTTTCTTTTTACTTTAATATACCACCATAGCCTATGTCAGATGCATCAGTTTCAACTATCTTAGGCAATGCTGGATTTGCAAGAAATAAACATGGAATGCTTTTTACAATAGTCTTTATGTGCTTAACAATCCTAGTATGTTCTTCTGATCATGCAACATGAGTCTTTTTTAATCTATCATGCAGTGGTTTAGCAATCCTATTGATATTAGGACAGAAATCAAGAACATAATTGAGACTGCCTAAAAATCGTTGCAACTGGGTTTTGTCAAGGATTTTATTAGGAAATTTGTCAGTGAAGGCAAGTGATCTTTCAATAGGAGTAATGGTCCCTTTAGAAATATAATGGCCAAGGAACCTGACTTTTGTTTGAAAAAGTGAAATTTTCGAACTAGAAAGGGCTAGACCAGCCTTACTGGTGGCAAAATAAAAAGTCTTTAGATGTTTGAAGTGTTGATCAATAGTTTGTGAAAAAATTAATACGTCATCAATATAAACAATGCAAAACTCAGAATAAGGGTTGTAAATATCGTTCATTATTCTTTGAAATTCCGAGGTTGTATTTTTTAAACCAAATGGCATTACAGTCCACTCATATTGTCCAAAAGGAACAGTAAAAGCAGTTTTATAACCGTCATTAGGGTGGATTTGGATTTGCCAAAAACCTGATTTCATGTCAAATTTTGAAAAAATAAAAGCAGAACACAATTTTTGGAGTAAATCATTTTTATTAGGTATGGGATACCTAATCTATTTTAAAGCTTTATTTAAGGGCTTGTAATTTATTACAAGTCTCGGTGTTTCCCTTTCAATTTCAGAATTTTTATTAACATAAAAAGCGGGACAAGACCAAGGGGATCTAGAGTTTACAATGAGTCCTTTGAACTCTAAATCTTTAATTTCATCTTTACAGTGTTGTTCTAAATCCATATTCATTTGAATTGGATGGACTTTAGTGGGTATTTGCTTTTCATCGAAAGAGCTTTCATAAGGCAAATCTACGATAAAAATTACTCTTTTTTGTGTTAAAGGAAAAAAATGGCTTTGTATTTATGGAAGGCTGGTTTCCCACCTTCCATAAATAATTGTTCTGTAATTTCTTTCCTGTAAAGCATTATACATAATTATTATGTATGAAAAAAAAAGAGTAATTTTCATCGTATTCTCCTTTGTATTTTCTTCCATGAACGTGTATTTGTACCCTCGGGTGGTCCCCTGGACACAAGTGAGAGCGCACATGTCTCTTCACCCGAATTAAAATTAAAAAGCACTGTACCATCCAAAGCTTACTGTTTCAAGCAGCTCCGCTCCCGCTACAGTTGAAGAGCTACAGGGCCGCTACAGTTTAATTTTTAAATTCATGTATAAAAATCAAGAGGAAGACTTAGACTCCTCAGATTTTTCAGATCTAGAGTTTTCTTTCTTTTCTTCTTCTCCGTCTCTCTCTCTCTCTCTCTCTTTCTCTCTTTCTTCTTCTTCTTCTTCTTGGGAAGTCTGGTCAAGACACCCAGAAAGCATTTTTCCCTGCCTTGTAAATGATCAAGGCTTCAAGGGAGCTTTCTGTCTTGTAATCTTCCCGTCTTTCAATCTTTCTTTTCTTAGATCTGTAAAATTGTACAAAAACTTGAGTTCAAAGAAATAAAGCAAGATGTATGTTTAATTTTTTCTTGTAATTTACTTTTAAAGCAATTTAATTTCCGCAATTTATTTTACAGCAAGATGCATGTTTAAATTTATGCATTTAAATTTCTGTAATTTAATTTCAAAGCAATTTACTTTTCCGCATTTAAATTATGTTCTTGATTTCTTTCCTAATATCAATAGGATTGCTAAACCACTGCATAATAAGTTAAAAAAGACTCATATTGCATGGTCAGAAGAACATACTAGGATTGTTAAGCACATAAAGACTATTATAAAAAGCATTCCATGTTTATTTCTTGCAAATCCAGCATTGCCTAAGATAGTTGAAACTGATGCATCTGACATAGACTATAGTGGTATATTATAGCAAAAAGAAAATGATAAAGAACAGATAGTACAATATGTTTCTACACATTGGAATGATTGCCAGAAAAATTATTCTACTATCAAAAAAGAAATTCTTTCTATTGTTTTATGCATATCTAAATGCCAAAATGATTTATTAAATCAAAAATTTCTACTTAGAATTGATTGCAAAGCTGCAAAACATGTTTTGGAAAAAGATGTTCAAAATATTGCTTCAAAACAAATTTTTGCAAGATGTCAAGCTATTTTAAGTGTTTTTTACTTCGATATTGAATTCATTAAAGGTGACAAAAATTATGTTCCTGATTTTCTAACTAGAGAATTTCTTCAAAACAGATAATGCCGCCAAAGAAAAAAGACAAAGGCAAAGCTGTTCTACCCCTTTAAGACTTCTGCTTCCAAAGATTGTGATGGTAAGTGTTCTACAAAACCTTACAAGAAACATTACAAATCTAAATTCCATAGAAAACCTTTTCAAAATTTTAGAGAACCTCATTATAAGAAACCCTCGAGGCCTTATAAGAGACCCAACTTCTCTAAAAAGAAAGAATTTAGAGCCAAACCAGAGTTTAAAGCCAAACCTAAAACTCCATTTAATTATAAAGAAGCCATATGTCATAAATGTGGTATTAAAGGCCATACTGCAAAGTATTGCAGGATGAATATGAGGCTTCATGAGCTTGACTTAGATGAAGAAACCATTTCCAAAGTTGCCTCTTTACTTATAGAGTCTTCTGACTCTGAGTCTTCCATGACGGGAAACAGTGAACCCCTACAAGTTGATGAGTTAAATGATTCTAGTTCTGTTTCTCTGAGTGACTCTGACATCAGCGATTCTGATTCTTATTTAAAGAAAATCAATGTTTTGACTAAAGACCAAGAGATCTTTCTTGAACTTGTTAAGCATATTTCTGATCCGAATCTTCAAAAGGAATATCTTGATAAGCTTTTAAAGACCCTAGATTCTAATAAAGCAGAAACTTCTAAAGTTTCAATTGTTAAAAAGACTTCTTATGACCTTACTGATATTTTGGATAAAAAGAAAACAAACAAAATTGTTCCTAGTATCCAAGATCTCCAAAAAGAAATCAAAGAAATCAAACTTGAGATTAAGGATTTAAAAGAAAAAAGAAAACATGATTCTGATACTATTCAACTTCTTTTGCAAAAACAACTAGATGATAATTCTGATAAGGAAGTTGATACTGATGGTGATAACGGAAAAAATCTTGAAAACATTGAATCTGTGCCCAATGATTTTTTATTTGTTTTGAAACAAATCACCACCAGGAAGTATTTAATCAAAATCACTTTAATTTTTTCGAATGATTTTGAAATTGACACCATTGCCCTTTTTGATACTGGTGCCGATTTGAATTGCATTAAAGAAGACATTGTTCGTAAAAAATTCCATGAGAAGACAAACGAAAGACTTTCTGCCGCCAATAATTCAAAACTTAAAATCAAATCAAAAGTTGATGCTTCTGTTCACAACAATGGTTTTGAATTCAGAACTTCTTTTCTTCTTACGAATGACATACACCATGCTGTCATTTTAGGAATCCCATCTATAAATCTGATTACTTCGTATACTGTCAATTATGATAGTATATCTTTTAAAGAAAAATCTAAAAAACTTGTTTTCCCTTTTATTGAGAAACCGAAAACAAGAAACCTTAACATTGTCAAAGCTTGTTCTGTTTATCAGAATCAAATCAATGTCATGCTTAAGTCTAAACAAACTGATTTGTCTTGTTTAAAAAATGATTTAAGTCTCCAAAGAATTGAAAAGTAATTACAAAATGATTTTATACAAAGAAAGATTTCTAATTTTAAAAACCTCATTGAAAAAGAAATTTATGTTGATTTACCATCCGCGTTCTGGGAAAGAAAACAACATTTGGTATATTTGCCTTATGAAAGCTCTTTCGATGAAAAGCAAATACCCACTAAAGCCCGTCCAATTCAAATGAATATGGATTTAGAATAACACTGTAAAGATGAAATTAAAGATTTAGAGTCCAAATGACTCATTGTAAAATCTAGATCCCCTTGGTCTTGTGCCGCTTTTTATGTTAATAAAAATTCTGAAATTGAAAGGGGAACACCGAGACTTGTAATAAATTACAAGCCCTTAAATAAAGCTTTAAAATGGATTAGGTATCACATACCTAATAAAAAGGATTTACTCCAAAAATTGTGTTCTGCTTTTATTTTTTCAAAATTTGACATGAAATCAGGTTTTTGGCAAATCCAAATCCACCCTAATGACTGTTATAAAACTGCTTTTACTATTCCTTTTGGACAATATGAGTGGACTGTAATGCCATTTGGTTTAAAAAATGCACCCTCAGAATTTCAAAGAATAATGAACGATATTTACAACCCTTATTCTGAGTTTTGCATTGTTTACATTGATGACATATTAATTTTTTCACAAACTATTGATCAACACTTCAAACATCTAAAGACTTTTTATTTTGCCACCAGGAAGGCTGGTCTAGCCCTTTCTAGTTCGAAAAGTTCACTTTTTCAAACAAAAGTCAGGTTCCTTAGCCATTATATTTCTAAATGGACCATTACTCCTATTGAAAGATCACTTGCCTTTACTGAAAAATTTCCTGATAAAATCCTTGACAAAATCCAGTTGCAATGATTTTTAGGCAGTCTCAATTATGTTCTTGATTTCTGTCCTAATATCAATAGGATTGTTAAACCACTGCATGATAGGTTAAAAAAGACTCCCGTTGCATGGTCAGAAGAACATACTAGGATTGTTAAGCACATAAAGACTATTGTAAAAAGCATTCCATGTTTATTTCTTGCAAATCCAGCATTGCCTAGGATAGTTGAAACTGACATAGGCTATGGTGGTATATTAAAGTAAAAAGAAAATGATAAAGAACAGATAGTATAATATGTTTCTACACATTGGAATGATTGCCAGAAAAATTATTCTACTATCAAAAAAGAAATTCTTCCTATTGTTTTATGTATATCTAAATTCCAAAGTGATTTATTAAATCAAAAATTTCTACTTAGAATTGATTGCAAAGCTGCAAAACATGTTTTAGAAAAAGACGTTCAAAATATTGCTTCAAAACAAATTTTTGCAAGATGGCAAGCTATTTTAAGTGTTTTTTATTTCGATATTGAATTCATTAAAGGTCACAAAAATTATGTTCCTGATTTTCTAACTAGAGAATTTCTTCAAAACAGATAATGCCGCCAAAGAAGAAAGACAAAGGTAAAAATGTTCTTAAAGACACTGAGTCCCATGCAACCTCCAAAGAACCCCAATCAACTCCTTCTAAAGAAACACTGTTTTCTTCTGCCATGCCCATCAAATCCTGAATTGAAATGGTTGAAGAACATGAAGCCAAATACAAAGTCATTTCTTCTGATGACTAAATAAAGCAATGGATGAGCTCTATTACAAAATCCCCTGAGCTTATGCTCACTCTTCAAAACATTTCTCAAAGCCAAATTTCTCCTAAAGAAGAAATTGAAAAAGAAAAACTCATTTCTAAAGAAATTTCAAAGCCCTCTTCCCAAAATGTGATTGTCTCTGATGAAAATTCATCTTCCCAAATTGTGCTTTCCCAGCCAACGCTTTCAAAGAAAACTTCCGATTGGTTTGATAAAACCCATTTCTAAAATATTTTATCTATGGAAGATAGTTTTTACCATACTGATCCTTTTCAAGCAATTTCAAAGTTTTTCCCTAAAGGCTGATTTTTTAAACCATGTGATTTAACAAAACCCCAGTCTTACTATCAAAGTATTTTAGAAGTTACTGAGTCAGTAAAATTCAAACATTTCTTTCTCAGTGAAACCCATAAAGAGCCGGCCTACTCCACGGCTACTATTTTAAAAGTCTTGAGCCCAAACCAGTGCGGTGACCAACTCCACACACAAAGGAGATTCCCTCCAAAATTTCAAATGTGTTTGCCACACTACTTAACTTATTCTTATTAGGACTACTAACAAGTATGGTATAACATATTTTTCATTCAAAACCCCAAAAAATCTCATTCATGGTTAATTTTTTTCAATTCAAAAATAACCGTTCAAAGCCTCCCAAATTGGTTTCAACATTGGTGGAGTTCTTTCGGCCCAATCCCTCAAATCCTAACTCCAAATGCCACCCATTGTTTAAACCTATTTAAAGCTCACTATATTCCTTCTGAATCCAAGAAAAGGTTTCCCCCATTTCTCTGTTTCTATACAAATTTCTTCCTTCCATGGGTATGGATGTAGAATCTCAGATTTCATACCCAAGATAGCCAGCTCATCTTACAAAGAACATTCAAAGTCAAATGGTGGTCAAAATTTGATGAACAATCTAAATTGACGGACTCTCAAATCCGCAATTGGCTTAGTTCTAAAGGTTTCCTACCCCCAACTCTTAAAGTCAAAAAAGTCCAAGATACCTTCCTAACCCAAAAATCCAGAGCCCAATCACTGTTGGCAAGCGCCAAATCTGAAGAAGAATATTTCAAAGTCATGGAACAGCTCCTCACATCAAGATCAAAGTCTTCCGTTGCTAACTCCTCTGATGAAGATGATGATCAAGACGAAGAGCTATTCATTTCCCTTGGAGACGAAAATGAAGATGATTGTTTTGGCATTTTCTCTCATGTAAAGCATTGTAAATAATTGTTCTGTAATTTCTTTCCTGTAAATTATTATACATAATTATTATGTATGAAAAAAAAGAGTAATTTTCATCGTAATTCTCCTTTGTATTTTCTTCCATGAACGTATATTTGTACCCTCGGGTGGTCCCCTGGACACAAGTGAGAGTGCACATGTCTCTTCACCCGAATTAAAATTAAAAAGCATTGTACCATCCAAAGCTTACTGTTTCAAGCAGCTCCGCTCCCGCTACAGTTAAAGAGCTACAGGGCCGCTACAGTTTAATTTTTAAATTCATGTATAAAAATCAAAAGGAAGACTTAGACTCCTCATATTTTTCAGATCTAGAGTTTTCTTTCTTTTCTTCTTCTCCGTCTCTCTCTCTCTCTCTTTCTCTCTTTCTTCTTCTTCTTCTTCTTGGGAAGTCTGGTCAAGACACCCAGAAAGCATTTTTCCCTGCCTTGTAAATGATCAAGGCTTCAAGGGAGCTTTCTGTCTTGTAATCTTCCCGTCTTTCAATCTTTCTTTTCATAGATCTGTAAAATTGTACAAAAACTTGAGTTCAAAGAAATAAAGCAAGATGTATGTTTAATTTTTTCTTGTAATTTACTTTTAAAGCAATTTAATTTCCGCAATTTATTTTACAGCAAGATGCATGTTTAAATTTATGCATTTAAATTTCTGTAATTTAATTTCAAAGCAATTTACTTTTCCGCATTTAAATTAAAAGTATTTTCTTTTCCAAAGCATGCTTGCAGACTGATCTGTATCAGATCTGCTTTAAAACTTGTATGTTCTTCTGAGGCAACGAGACCAGATCTCAATCCTCAGTCGTATTCTTTCTCTTCTCCCTCCATTCCTTCAGAGCACCATTTCCGGGATCCGAATTTGGTACTGTGTATGTACCCAACCTTAGATGTATGGACTAGGCCTTAGATATTGTTGCTAGGCTTGCTTAGACATCAATAGGTTAATAAAACTAAAGTGGTATATCGGCGGGAATCCATCGACGTAAGTTCCAGAGGTGATCCTGAATGGGCATTAGTCTGGTCCGCACTGATGGTCAACAAGTCACGTACCCTTGATTGATCACTAATACAAAGATAAATTAACCTGATTTCATTTCCTTTTTATTTCATTTCTTTATTTGAGTTTTCTTTTACAAATTTCTTTTAAAACACACCCATCCTTCGATCCTATTTCCTTATGGTTTCAGAGCCTTAAATATCGAAATCAAAAGCATGCTTTTCAGAATCATGTTTTTGTTTTAATAGTAAATAATTGAGACTGCCTAAAAAGTAATCTGGTTAAAATTGCTTTAAAAGTAAATTACAAGAAAAAAATTAAACATACATCTTGCTTTATTTCTTTGAACTCAAGTTTTTGTACAATTTTACAGATCTATGAAAAGAAAGATTGAAAGACGGGAAGATTACAAGACAGTAAGCTCCCTTGAAGCCTTGATCATTTACAAGGCAGGGAAAAATGCTTTCTGGGTGTCTTGACCAGACTTCCCAAGAAGAAGAAGAAGAAGAAAGAGAGAAAGAGAGAGAGAGAGAGAGAGACGGAGAAGAAGAAAAGAAAAAAAACTCTAGATCTGAAAAATTTGAGGAGTCTAAGTCTTCCTCTTGATTTTTATACATGAATTTAAAAATTAAACTGTAGCGGCCCTGTAGCTCTTCAACTGTAGCAGGAGCGGAACTGCTTGAAACAGTAAGCTTTGGATGATACAGTGCTTTTTAATTTTAATTCGGGTGAAGATACATGTGCGCTCTCACTTGTATCCAGGGGACCACTCAAGGGTACAACTATACGTGTGTGTATATATAATGAAATGAGGTGGGTGGAAAAAATGTTAAAAGAATAATTTATTTAAGTATTAATTAAATTTTAATTCAAAATAAAAATGGAATTAATTTATCCTTAATTATTTAAGTAATTTTAATTAAAGAGTTATAAGGAATTTAAAGAGGGGGTTTTAGAGGGGTGTCAAAAGGCCTACTCCTTTCATTTTCTTGTTACTTCCTGCTGGGCTTAGGTAATTAAGATATAAGTTGTGGCATTTGATTTTTAAAAAAAAAATAATTATGACATTAGTGGCTGTGAAGGTTCTAGAAAGATTTTAAGTTGATAAAGTACATACCTGTGTATGGATAATGATACTATGATTTGGTGCTGATTTGATTTTTTAGTTGATTTTCCTTTTTATAAAAGGAAAAGATTATGAAGAGATAAATATAATAAAAAAAGATTAATATTGTAATAAAATATTTATGTAGTGATATTTTATCGAGGAATCATTTTTATATAGTTATAAAAATAATGATCCTAATTTATATTAGGCCAGTTATAAATAAAAATAAATTTCATACTGTAATAATTTATAATTTTTCTAAATCTCACCTTAAGAAGCTCACCTCCACATAGTAATTATATATATGTGTGTGTGTGTGTGTGTGTGTGTGTATAAGTATGCTATGTTACATTAAGTGAACTTGTATTCATATAGTACAATAATAAAATAAGAGAAAATTATTAAAGAGAACACAAAAGTTCAGAGACTTTTAAGATAAGTTTGTATGTTTGTAACAGTATATAAAAGCATGTACTAGCTTTTTTGAAACTATGTATATTTCTTTTATTATTATCTATACATTGGATTTGACAAGTTTCATTAATAATTTATTACTACACCTCTATTAAAATATAACTTTCTCATAATAATAAATTAGTTTGGTTTTAATAATATAATTACAAAAAGGTTTTACGGGCCTTAAATAGTGGAAATATTTTAGGCATAGAATAAATAATATTCAATGATTTGCAATTGTAATAGTATTGACCTAAATATTTATAACTTATGGGGTAAATTATAGAAATCGGGCCTTATAGTAGACAACTTTGGCCCATATCAATAGTGCAACATATGGAGAAAGTGATTTGTATGTACTCATTCAAGTCCAACGTCAAGTCAGAAGTTGAAACCCTCTAATGGAAGGAGTCCCAATGAGATCAAGCACCTTCTAAGGTAAGTTGCTTCTCCAGTTGTGCAACTCCCCATTATCTATTAAAAAAGAAAAAGGATCAGTAGTACAATAAAATATTTATGAAGTAATATTTTATATAGGAATGATTTTCACATACTTATAAAATATTTTGGTCCTAATTTAGGTTAGTTATAAATAAAAACAAATTTTATACTGTAATAAGTTATAATTTTTTTAGATCTCGCCTTATGTGTGTGTGTGTATTAAGTGAACGTGTATCCACATAAAATAACAACAAAATGAGAGAAAAATATTAAAGAGAATACAAAAATTTAGAGACTTTTAAAATAACTTTATATTTTTGTAATACTTCATAGAAATATGTACTAATTTTTTTAAACTATGTATATCTTTTTTAATATTGTTTATAAATTAAATTTGATACTCTCTATTAATAGTTTGTTACTACGCCTCTATTACATTATAACCTCCTCATAATTGTAAATTAGTTTGGCTCCAATATTATCGGTATATTAATTCATCTAGTATCCAAATATCACATTGGGTCCCCGATTAATCTAGATTCGAGCTGGGTAAGACCATTAGGGCAGAAAATCTCTCCCAATAAGTATTTAATATAGCTACATTTTTAAATATCGATCTAAAAACCTTAGTTAAGTTAGAACAATCACATATCAGTTGATTTACGCACTTATTGATACTTTGTTCCAATATCATAACTACATAGAAATTTTACTGACCTTAAATAATAGAAATACTTTAGACATAAAATAGATAATATCTTCTGATTTGAAATAGTATAGACCTAAATACTTATAACTTATAGTGTAAATTATAGAAATTGGGCCTCATAGTGGAAAACTTTAGCCCATATCAATAGTGCAATATATGGAGAAAGTGATTTGTATATACTCTTTCAAGTCCAAAGTCAAGTCAAAAGTGAAACCTTCTAATGAAAGGAGTCCCAATGAGATCAAGCTCCTTCTAAGGTAAGTTGCTTCCCCACCTTCTAAGGTGTTTCTCCAGTTGTGCAACTTCCCAATATATATTAAAAAAGAAAAAGTTATATATTAAGAAAGAAAAAGAATCAGTAGTGCAATGAAATATTTATATAGTGATATTTTATATATGAATAATTTTTACATAATTATAAAATATTTTGACCCTAATTTAAGCTAGTTATAAATTAAAATAAATTTCATATTTTAATAAGTTAATAATTTTTTAAAATCCCATCTTAAGGAGCTTGTCTCCTATATATATGTATAGATAAAGTTATTTTAAAAGTCTATAAATTTTTGTATTATCTTTAATATTTTTCTCTCATTTTGTTGTTATACTATGTGGATACAAGTTCACTTAATGTAACATAACATACATCTTTTGCAAATATATATATATATATATTAATAGTTTTCTAATTAGAGATCCCTGAATTTAATAAAGTTAAGGATAAACTAAAAAACAAAATAAACACATTCTCTAATGCATTGTATTTTATCTTGTAGTATATTAAAATCTATTTTTTTTATATTTTAGCTAATCCCTGACTTCCCTTATTGAATTTGATATGCTCTATTAATAGTTTGTTCCAATATTATCAGTATATTAAATCATCTGGTATTCAAAAACCACATTAAGCCTCGACTAATCTAGATCCAAGATGGGTAGGACCATTAGCGTAGCAAAGCTCTCTTAATAAATGTTTAATACAGCTGCATTTTCTAAGTCTTGATTTGAAAACCTTGATTAAGTTGAATGGTCTCATGATAATTAATCTACGCGCTTGTTGGTGTTTGGTTCCAATATTATAACTATAAAAAAAAAATTTACTTGCCTTAAATAGTGGAAATATTTTAGGCATAAAATAGATAACGTCTTATGATTTTCAATTATAATAGTGATTACCTAAAATACTTGTAGTAAGTTCTAGAAATTAGGCCTCATAACCAAAGTTGGTTGGTGTGAGTGGTTCGATACTCTCACTCCTTAAGAGAGATCAGGGGTTCAAGCCCTACTCTCGTATGAAGTCACCATTTTGGCCAGTATTTTATTCCTTATGGACCGACCCGGTGCGAATGGAGATTAATCTGAATTATGGTACGGGCTTAAAGGTACCTCCCACAATTGAGGCCTATCACCTTTTAGTTCAGACAAAAAAAAGAAAAAAAAGAAATTAAGCCTCATAGTGGTAATACTTTAACCCATGTCACTGGCGCAATGTACAGGGCAAGTGGTTTATATATTTTTTTTTTTTATGAGAACAAGTGGTTTATATTTTAATGTGCTTTATTGTCCAAAGTCAAAGTCAAAGTTGAAATCCTCCCATTAAAAAGGGTCCCACTGAGACCAAATAATTTCTTCTTTTTTTTTTTTGTAACAGACCAAATAATTTCTAAGATCGTTAGGTTACTTCTCAAATTTTGCAACTTCCCATTGTTATAATCGGTGATGCCAAGAGTCTTGGGAGAAAAATAAAATAAGTTCTTTTCGGAAAAAAAATATTTACAAAGATTGTTTTGGCTATGGCACAAGAAGAATCTTCAACAGCATTCGCTACTCTTGCTGAAGAGTTGGAGATTCAGGAAGCACTTATGGCTTCCACAGTCACTTCCCAGATGGCAAAAAGTGCTTCTCCATCATCACCACCATCTCGGAGCTCGTGTGAGATTTGTCGTGAGAGGAGAGAAAATGATCAAATGTTCAAAATTGAGAGTTGCATTCACTCATTTTGTTCTGATTGCATAAACAAGCATGTGGCCGCAAAGATTCAAGGTGGCATCATCACTCCTGTTACACGCCCAGGTCCGGACTGCAAATCCGTCCTGAAATTTGATGCTTGCAAGTCTGTGCTTTTAAAAAAACATGCTTGAGGTTGGGAGAAAGCACTTTCTCAGGAGTTGATTGATGCTTCACAGGGGATTTACTGCCCATTCAAGGATTGTTCAGCCATGTTGGTGAATGAAAATGATGGGGAAGATGTCTTAAGTGAATCTGAATGCCCTTATTGCCACAGACTGTTTTGTGCTCACTGTTATGTGCCATGGCATCCTGGTGTCAATTGTGAGGAGTATCAGAGTCTGAATGATAACGAAAGAGGCAGAGAAGATTTAATGATGAGAGAGCTTGTTAAGAAGAAGCAACTGAGAAAGTGCCCTAATTGCAAATACCATATTGAAAGAAGT
This sequence comes from Citrus medica, assembly GCA_002013955.2. Lineage (NCBI taxonomy): Eukaryota > Viridiplantae > Streptophyta > Magnoliopsida > Sapindales > Rutaceae > Citrus > Citrus medica. Next base: position 262,557 of record MKYO02030512.1, on the reverse strand, counting down.
CAAAGAACTGGAGGTTGCCTTCATATGACTTTTTTTTTTTTTTTTTTGGATATTGGTTGCCTTCATACGACTTGCTTGTAAGTATCTGATTTTTCTTTGATATTATTATAATATAGATTTATGAAAAAAGCACTTGTGTAAAAAGTAGAATCCCCAAAGTTAGAAATCAACAATATATAACCTTATCATTTGTCGTTCGGACATCTAACCCTAAAATGAGCTTAAATGATATTTTTTCCAATAATTTTTTTGACAAAAAAGTTGAAATCAACAATATATAGCTTGGTTGTTCGGCGCAGACTCTTATAATTGATTTAAGAGTCGAGTGGTGATTCGAGATATGGATGAAAATGTGTCATCATTCTGTCGACCCTCACAAGGACGCTAGGTCATAAGGAGGAGGATGTAATATTCCATATCATTAGTTAGTAGTGAATGAGTTTTCAACTAGTTTATAAGCCATGTGTTACTGTAACTTAGTACACGCATTTTGAGTTTCAAATTCCAAGAACAAAACTATAATTGATTGTGTGTTTGAAGCGGATAATATTTTATTCATTTTTTGGGTCTAGACTGTTGTTGTTTTAAAAAAAAATCATAGAATGCATTTGGTAGGAGATGATATACCAGGTTTGCTTTTGAAAACAGAAAATGGGTTTCTTCTAGGTCAGGCATATTTCAAAATTTTGTGATTGCAGGTGCGGATGTGAGTTTTGTTATCGATGTGGAGCAAAATGGACCAACAACCACGGTGGGTGCTCAAGAAAAAGAACATATTAATAGGACTGCGAATTTATCTACTGGTATTTACCTTAAGCTGAACCTTTTTAAAGAGTATTTCGTAAGATCATTATAAGACCAGAAGCAGACTGTGTATGTTATTATGTGACCCCTAGAGGGATTAAAAGGTTTATTGTGCGTATTTATATGCTTGATTTATGCATGTCACTCTTTTATATATATCCCTATTTCTCTTCACCCAATTGCGTGTGTGCTTAAGTATTCGCACACACGTGGGTGGATGCGACTCAATTTTTTTTTTAAAAAAAAAGAAACGGTTTTCTTTGTCACTTTCTGCCGTTACACTATAGTTTATTTAATAGCATTCTGTTTTCATGCTTTGAAAATAAGCATCATGGCATTGATTCACAAATTTCTGAAAACGAAAAACATAAAAGAGATTTTTATAATGTTGTTTTGGTGCATTTGTCATCAAAATCTAAACAATTAGTTATAAAGAATATACGATATTTGCACATGCAACTATTAATGACTCATCTTACATCAACTTAAGGGCAAAATTATTTTAAAATCTTTGTATATATGTTACAATTTCATTATTTTTTTTTTGTCAATGCACATAGTTTCTTTAATTGGTTACCATTTTTAAGTTTCTTGTGATAGTTAACGAAAATATTATGTGATATTTATGTAAGGTAAATCGAGAAACTTAAATTTTTTTATATTTATGCTATTAGTGGCGGATTTAAAAAAATAATTTATCAAGGACTAAATTACATAACGACAAGATGTGAAAATTAAAATTTTATGAGTTAATAAGTTTATAAAGATTGTTTTAATAGATTTAATGCAGACTTAATTAAATAATAATAAAACCCCATATGGGTTACTATGACTTTTTTTTAAATTAAAGTGTGGTTTTTATAATTTTTAAAGTTAAAATTTAAATTTTATAAATTTATAAATTTGTGAGCCTATTTTTATAATTTTAACTTGGCTAATTTAATAGATTCGATGGGAATAATTAGTAACTCAAATAATTTTTTTAATTTTTTAAAATTATTTTCTCTTACCAAGGAGATCCCACTAATGATGAGGTGAATCCGCCTCTTAATGTCATTTTATATCGTGTAATCTTTGTTATGAGTAAAAAAATACCTCCCTTAGATTCGACTACTTATCTAGGGAAGTTTTTAAAAGGGAACAAAAGAAGGCCACGCTTTGGAATGAGTGCTCCCCAATGATTAAGACAGAGTATTATAATTTTATATTTATTCAACCAGAAAATGACGCTCACAGGAACCACCAATGATCTCCCTAGAGATGAGAGAAATGGATATCAACATCCTCTTCTTTAACTTCACTGTATAAAGAGCTCTCCATCAAATCATAATTCAAATCAATCCATCCACATTGTTTGGAAAGAGAGAAAGTGATAGAAAAAAGAAGAAAAAGATGACAGGATCATTTGCTAGAGGAGCTCCCACCTTTAACTCCATGTTTTTCAAGTAATGTTTTCATTATCTATCTACTTTGCAATTTCATCACTTCATTTTGATAATCTCACTTCATTATTGCATGGTATGTTTGTGAAGAAATCTTTCCACTTTATGTAAATTAATTTTGTTATGGCACAGTTTGAAATAGGCCTAATAATTTAAAATTACGTGGTTACTAATTATGAGCCATTGGTTGAATAGAGAGAGTTAAAGATTACATTAACTGAATCAATAGGTCTCCACACACAGTTACACCGGGGGAGGGGACCCAGTTGAAAAAAAATTCAAGAAACATGAAAGCCTTTGATGAAATTTAAAGGTAATCTCATGTCTTACAATTTTATTTTCTAACCCCCTTAGGTTTATAGTTTTTGTGTAATAACCTAACTAATTTTGTTGTTTCTCTAATATCGATCACCAAAATCAATTTCGCCATTGTCCACACAATAATAAAAAGAGATTATTTTCATTCATTTGAGTGTTTGAATATTCTAGTCTTTACTTTGCATTATTAAAATTTGTTAAAGTATTTTTGAAACATATAGGCCAATGATGAGGAAATCCTTTCAAAAGAAAGCAAGTTCTCATAACATGATGAGAGAAACAACATTGAAAATCCAATGCAGAAGAAGGAAGTGTGATGAGGAGCCAGCAGATGAATTGGAAAAATCATCTGCATTACTGGTTGTAAAGTTCATGGCATTTGACTTGTTTTAAATAATTATAACATTACTGGTTGTGAAGTTCTAGAAATATCTAAGTTGCTATATGTATATATCTATGAATGAATAAGGTTTTCATGATTTAGTGCTTATTCGACTTTTGTGTTCATTTTTATAAAAGGAAAAAAACTATAACAAGATAAATACAAAAAAGAAAAAAAGTAATACAATTAAACATTTATGTACTGATATTTTAAGTAGAATAACCTCCATATAGTTATAGAAAGTTATGGTCTTAATTTAGGCCAATTATAAATAAGAATAAAATATGTACTATAATAAGTTATAATTTTTCTAGAGCCCTTCTTAAAGAACTTATCTCCACATAATAATAATAATTATTTATAAATTGTAAAAAAAATGCATGTTATGTTACATTAAGTGGATTTGAATCAACATAGAAAAATAACAAAATGAGAAAAAAAATAGAACAAATACAAAAGTTTGGAGACTTTAATAATAACTTTATAGAAACATTTATTAATTTTTTTAAAACTTTGTATATCTCTTTTATCATTGTCTATATAATAGAGTTGTCATGCTCCATTAATAATTTGTTGCTACGCTTCTATTAAATTATAACTTCCAAGTAATAACATGATTTGCTATGTTATATTAGCTCTAACATGCAACAATCCAAAAATAATTTCTTTGTACCTCTAAGTTATTACTATTCAAATAATTTAGGAGTTGTGGAAAATTAATTTTAGGTCAACTATACTCAGCAGCTGCACATAATAATAAATTAATTTGGTTCTAACATTGTAATTATATAGAAGTTTAACTCACCCTAAATGGTAAAAATATTTTAGGCATAGAATAAATAATACCTTATGATTTGCAATTATAATAGCATTTACCTTAAATACTTATTGTGTAAATTATAGAAATTGGGCCTCATAGTAGTGATACTTTAGCCCAAGTTACATCTGCAATATATGGAGAAAGTTATTAATGTACTATGTCCCAAGTCAAGTCAAAAGTTGAAATCCTGTCCCAATGAGAGCAAACAACTTCTAAGGTAAGTTAGTCCTCCAATTATGCAACTTCCCATTATATATTATTGGATGCCAAGAGTCCTGAAAGTAAAATAAAAATAAGTTCTTAATAGCAGAGTGAAAGCCACTTGAAATCAGAGTGTTGGAAAAAAAATTTTGCAAAGACTGTTTGGGCTATGGCACAAGAAGAATCTTCAGCAGCATTCTCTGATCTTGCTGTTGATGATCTTTACTTCTCAGCTCTATTTGATAAAGAAAATCAAGAAGATGATCTTGCTGTTGATGATCTTTACTTCTCAGCTCTATTTGATACAGAAAATCAAGAAGAAGATCTTGCTGTCGATGATCTTTATTTCTCAGCCCTATTTGATAAAGAAAATCAAGAAGATTTCATCCCAGTATCAGATGAAATGTATGCTGAAGAGTTGCAGTTTCAGGAAGCAGGTATGGCTTCCACAATCAGTTCCCAGATGGCAAAAAGTGCTTCTCCATCATCATCACTATCATCACCACCATCGCTGACAACCCAAGCATGTTTGGGGCCACAGTCAGAGCCAATAGAGGTCACAGTGAAAGCTGGTGAGTCCTCTTTGAGCTTCTGTGAGATTTGTTGTGAGAGGAAAGAAAAAGATCAAATGTTCAAAATTGAGAGTTGCATTCACTCATTTTGTTCTGATTGCATAAGCAAGCATGTGGCCACAAAGATTCAAGTCGGCGTCATTACTAGGGTTACATGTCCTGGTCTGGACTGCAAGTCAGTCCTGGAATATGATTCTTGTAAGCCTGTGCTTCCAAAAGAAGTGCTTGAGCTTTGGGAGGAAGCACTTTGTCAGGAGCTGATTGATGCTTCACAGAGGTTTTACTGCCCATTCAAGGATTGTTCAGCCATGTTGGTCTACGAAAATGATGGAGAAACTGTTATTAGTGAATCTGAGTGCCCTTTTTGCCATAGATTGTTTTGTGCTCAGTGTTATGTGCCATGGCATCCTGGTGTTAATTGTGAGGAGTATCAAAGACTGAATGTTGATGAAAGAAGCAGAGAAGATTTAATGGTGAGAGAGCTTGCGAAGGAGAAGAAATGGAGTAGGTGCCCTCATTGCAAGTACTATGTTGAAAGAACTGAAGGTTGCCCTCATATGACTTGCAGGTAAGTATTTGATCTTTCATTGTTATTATTATAATTTAGACTTATGAAATAGGTACATGTGTAAAAAGAGTATCCCCAAAGTTAGGGATCAACAATATATAGCTTTGTTATGTGTAGTTCGGATATCTAAGCCTAAAATGAGTCAAAATGATGTTTTTAGAAACTGTTTTCAACAACAAAGTTGAAATCAACAATATATGGCTCGGATGTTGGGCGCAGTAACTGGTATAAGAGTCGTCTTGTGATCGGATATGTGGATGAAAATGTGCTATAATTCTATTGACCTTCACTAGGACGCTAGGTCCTTAGGGGAAGAATGTAATATTCCACATCACTAGCTACTATGAGTGAGTTCTTGAGTTAATTTATAAGCCATGCGTTATTGTAACTTAGTAGACGCATTTGAGGTTGTGTGTCCAAAACAGAAAATATTTATTTGTTTTGTCAGGTATGGACTGTTACAAATGCTGTTTTGAAAAATTATAGAATGCATTTGGTAGGAGGTGATACATTAGGTTTGTTTCTGAAAACAGAAAACGGGTTTGTTCATGTTTAGGCGTATTGAAATTTTGATGATTTTGCGATTGTAGGTGCCAATTTCAGTTCTGTTATGGATGTGAAGCACAATGGACTCAAAACCATGGCGGTTGCTCAAGAAAATAACATATTAATAGGACTGCGAATTTAGAATATTAAGAATATGAATTATCTACTGATATTTAACCTTAAACAGCATCCTTTTAAAGACTGTTTTGTGAGATTATTATAAGACCAGAAGCAGATTGTGAAGAAGTGTGAAATCATTTGTGTTATATTTTATTTTCTAAGCCCCTTAAGTTTATATTTTTTGTGTAATAATCTCTAATATCGATAACCAAAATTCATTTCGCCACTGTCCACACAATAATTAAAAGAGATTATTTTATTCATTTGAGTGTTTGAATATTCTAGTCTTTAATTTTGCATTATTAAAATTTGTTAAGTCTTTTTGAAACGCGGTGGCCAACGATGAGGAAATCGTTTCAAAAGAAAGCAAGTTCTCATGATATGATGAGAGAAACAACATTGAAATCCAATGCAGGAGAAGGAAATGTGATGAGGAGCCAGCAGATGAGTAATAATGTGGGAGAAAATGAAGGGAATTGTGGATGGGTTTCTCATGAAAGAACTGAGATTTATTACGCAAAAGGCCATGAAAAAGTTATTGAAGATGTTCTTCCTATTGATTTTGAAGTTAATTGGTTTTCAGAAGCTTATGGATAGTATAAGAGCTTTGTATTGTCTCAAAGTAAAATTTTATTGTAAAAAAAGAAAAAATAAAATTGAAGTATTAGTAATGAAAAATGAAATCATTTAGTTTCAGAGCAATACTCAACATCTTAATATTTATGTTTCAATTTAAATTTTAACTAATGTATCATTTATCTATTCGATGGTAGTTAAGTATTTTTTTAAGTTAAAAAATTTATTATCTAATAAATGAGTGACGGGGGCTCAGATATTAGTAACTAACATTATTATTAGTTCTATCAAAAAAAAAAAAAAATTTGTTAGTTATATTATCATCTTATTCTTTAGGCGACTTGTTTATTATCATCTCGTTCTTTAGCCTATCTGTGAAATTGGATGAGGTGGGCCTACCATGGGCTCACCTTTTTGTTGTGGCTCAACATTCAGATATTAGGCTGCATTCTTTGTTCCATCTCAGCAGAGCTTTTAATACTCCTAAAAAATCCTCATAACACTTCTTTTAAATTTTTTTTCTTAAAATGTCATAACTTAATTTATAAAATATTAATCCATAAATTAAGATTAATAATCCTGTCACTAAATTATGCTATAAAAAGATTGTAAATTCTTAAAATTTTCTAAAAGCATTTTTAATTAAACTTTAAAATTTATATATAAATTTTGAAATGAGGTTGGTGTAAAAAAAGTTAAAAAATAATTTATTCAAGTATTTAATTACATTTTCATTAAAAATAAAATAATTTATTTTTTTTATTATTTAAGTAATTTTAATTAAAGAGTTATAAGAAATTTAGAGGGGTGTAAAAAGACCAACTCCTTCATTTGTCTTGGTTACTTTCGGCCGGCCGCTGGGCATTGGTAATTAAGATATAATTCATGGCATTTGACTTGTTTTAAATAATTATAACATTAGTGGTTGTGAAGTTCTAGAAATATCTAAGTTGATATGTATGTACCTATAAATGGATAATGGTTTTTATGATATTAGTGCTTTTTCGATTTTTGTGTTGATTTTCATATTTATAAAAGGAAAACATTATTACAAGATAAATACAAAAAAAAGACCAGTAATACAATTAAACGTTTATGTACTGATACTTTATATAGAATAATTTCCATATAGTTATAGAAAGTTTTGGTCTTAATTTAGGTCAATTATAAATAAGAATAAAATATGTGCTATAATAAGTTATAATTTTTTTTAAATCCCTTCTTAAGGAGTTTACCTCCACATAATAATAATTATTATTATTTATGTATTGTAAAAAAATGCATGTTATGTTACATTAAGTGAATTTGTATCGACATAGTATAATGAGCAAATGAGAAAAAACAGTAAAAAAAATGTAAAAATTTAGAAACTTTTATAATAACTTTATAGAAGCATTTATTAATTTTTTTGAAACTTTTAATATCTCTTTTATCAATGTCTATATAATAGATTTGTCATGCTCCATCAATAATTTATTACTATGCTTCTATTAAATTATAACCTCCTAGTAATAACGGAACTTACTATGTTATATTAGCTCTAACTTACTACAATCAAAAAATAATTTCTTTGTACCTCTAAATTATTTCTACTCAATAATTTAAGGGTTGTGGAAAACTAATTTTAAGTCAGCTATACTCAGTAGCTGCCCATAATAGTAAATTAATTTAATTCCAATATTATAAGTACATAGAAGTTTTACTTACCTTACATAGTGAAAATATTTTAGGCATAGAATAAATAATACCTTATGATTTGCAATTATAATAGTATTTACCTTAAATATTTAGTGTGTAGATTATAGAAATTGGGCCTCATAGTAGTTATACTTCAGCCCATGTCACTACTGCAGTATATAGAGAAAGTGATTTATGTACTTTCTTTTATACCCAAAGTGAAGTCAAAAGTTGCAATCCTCTAATGAAAGGAGTCCCAATGAGAGCAAACAACTTCTAAGGTAAGTTAGTCCTCCAATTATGCAACTCCCGATTATATATTATTGGATGCCAAGAGTCCTGAAAGTAAAAGAAAAATAAGTTCTTGATAGCAGAGTGAAAGCAACTTGAAATCAGAGTGTTGGAAAAAAAAATATTTGCAAAGAGTGTTTTGGCTATGGCACAAGAAGAATCTTCAGCAGCATTCTCTGATCTTGCTGTTGATGATCTTTACTTTTCAGCTCTATTTGATAAAGAAAATCAAGAAGATATCATCCCAGTATCAGATGAAATGTATGCTGAAGAGTTGCAGTTTCAGGAAGCAGTTATGGCTTCCACAATCAGTGCCCAGATGGTAAAAAGTGCTTCTCCATCATCATCGCTATCATCACCAACATCGCTAGCAATCCAAGCATGTTTGGGGCCACAGTCAGAGCCAATAGAGGTCACAGTGCAAGCCGGTGATTCCTCTTTGAGCTTCTGTGAGATTTGTTGTGAGAGGAAAGAAAAAGATCAAATGTTCAAAATTGAGAGTTGCGTTCACTCATTTTGTTCTGATTGCATAACCAAGCATGTGGCCACAAAGATTCAAGTCGGCGTCATCAGTAGGGCTACATGCCCTGGTCTGGACTGCAAGTCCGTCCTGGAATATGATGCTTGTAGGCCTGTGCTTCCAAAAGAAGTGCTTGAGCTTTGGGAGGAAGCACTTTGTCAGGAGCTGATTGATGCTTCACAGAGGTTTTACTGCCCATTCAAGGATTGTTCAGCCATGTTGGTCTACGAAAATGATGGAGAAACTGTTATTAGTGAATCTGAGTGCCCTTTTTGCCATAGATTGTTTTGTGCTCAGTGTTATGTGCCATGGCATCCTGGTGTTAATTGTGAGGAGTATCAAAGACTGAATGTTGATGAAAGAAGCAGAGAAGATTTAATGGTGAGAGAGCTTGCGAAGGAGAAGAAATGGAGTAGGTGCCCTCATTGCAAGTACTATGTTGAAAGAACTGAAGGTTGCCCTCATATGACTTGCAGGTAAGTATTTGATCTTTCATTGTTTTTATTATAATTTAGACTTATGAAATAGGCACTTGTGTAAAAAGAGTATCCCCAAAGTTAGGGATCAATAGTATATAGCTTTGTTATGTGTAGTTCGGATATCTAAGCCTAAAATGAGTCAAAATGATGTTTTTAGAAACTGTTTTCAACAACAAAGTTGAAATCAACAATATATAGCTCGGATGTTGGGTGCAGTAACTGGTATAAGAGTCGTCTTGTGATCGGATATGTGGATGAAAATGTGCTATAATTCTATTGACCTTCACTAGGATTCTAGACCCTTAGGGGAAGAATGTAATATTCCACATCACTAGCTACTATGAGTGAGTTCGTGAGCTAATTTATAAGCCATGCGTTATTGTAACTTAGTAGACGCATTTGAGGTTGTGACCAAAACAGAAAGTATTTATTTGTTTTGTCAGGTATGGACTGTTACAAATGCTGTTTTGAAAAATTATAGAATGCATTTGGTAGGAGATGATACATTAGGTTTGTTTTTGAAAACAGAAAACGGGTTTCTTCCAGTTTAGGCATATTGAAATTTTGATGATTTTGTGATTGCAGGTGCCAATTCCAGTTCTGTTATGGATGTGAAGCAGAATGGACTCAAAACCACAGTGGTTGCTCAAGAAACTAACATATTAATAGGACTGCGAATTCAGAATATTAAGAATATGAATTATCTACTGATATTTAATCTTAAACTGCATCTTTTTAAAGACTATTTTGTGAGATTATTATAAGACTCGAAGCAGATTGTGAAGAAGTGTGGAATCATTTGTGTTATACTTCATGCTGAATCTTTGGGAAAGCACTTTTGTTTTCCTTTTATGTAAGAAACATGTTTTATCTATGATTACTTTTGTTTTCATATTATGTTTCCATTGCAAGAGTTTATCTCTGTTCATAAACAATAAAAGGTTTATTGTGTGTATTTATATGCTTGATTTATGTATATATCACTCTCTTATATATCCCCTCATTCTGCATTGATCTATATCTATTGTTTCTCATATATATTGATAGGGTCTATACAAAGTGGAAAGTTGCTAAATTGATCTCAAAATAAAGAATCAAGTTCTTATCTTAGTTTCAAAATCAAAAGAATTGGTTAGTTTTTCTCCTTAGGAGTATTTCTGTTGTTAAAAAATGAATTTCTATAAGGGAGAATATATGCGCGTGTGCGCATACAAGAACTCCCAAGTTTCTCAGGTGCAGAAATCTGCACAATGTAAACTTTGAATTTGATGCTAACTCAGATAAGAGTATGTGACATTACATAGACCCATACAAGTTGTGAAAGATTACAGAGTAAGCTTCTTGTGAAGACAGGAAAGAAGAATAAGAGAAGAGGAAGGAGTCATGTGTTCACATTCTCCATATACAAGTAAAGCAAAAACTGTAAAGAAGAGTGATAAGTTTTTTACATGATTCTGCTTGAATAGTTCTTTTTTTCTTTAGGACTTTTTGGTACAATGATTTTTTTTCTTCTTCTTCTTCTTTAGATTGCCTTTGTTATTTGTTAGTATCGTGCGTGGAGTGTTAGCTTTTTATTGTATGCCTTGCTTTTCTTGAATTTTCAAGATGCCATGTCAAGGAAAGGGTAAAGGATTTTACATGATTCTGCCTTAATTTGCGAGTTGTAACTATTTGTTTTGTCAAATAATTCAGCTATTTGCAATGAAAAATGATTGGTCGTTAGTGTACACGTGTTTCACAAGCTATGGTCTGTGGTAACAAGGTTTTGGTTTTGAGAAATATGTAGTAAATATGCGATTAGAACCCATTATTAACTTAACAACTTATTAGAGTTGTCAAATGGGTTCTTTCGGCACAAGTCTGATACAAGTGGTACGGTGGATATATGCAGGAGTGGAGTGGAACACCGTGGAGGCATGGGAGGGTGGAAAACAATTCATGCAAGGTTCTATGTTAGGCCACTTTCAAATTTAAAGGTTTTCTGTTATGGCCTACTCAAGTTTATTATTCTCAATTGAATTAAGGTAGTGTTTACATTTTAGATTAAAGTGGAAATTATGAGTGAGAATCTTAGGATTGGAAGTGTGGAGTAGGAGTGGAAGTAAGTACTTTACTTATATTGAAATGAGATTATAGAATCATAATCAGAATCTAATTTTTTTTTTTATTTTGTCTTGAATTGTGAGTAAATAGTTTTAAATTATAATTTTGCCCTTATTTAAAAAATTATAATTTTTAATCATAAAATTAATAAAAAAATATATTTGAAAAATAAAATATTTATTTTATTATACTTGTAAATTAATAATAATTATTAATATTCTTAATTATATAAATCATAATTTTTTATGAATTTAATTTTAATTATGTAAATTAAAAATTATTGATAAGAGCAATACAAATGAAACATTATTATTAATAATATAGTAAAAAATTAATATTTCCCTAGAATAAATTATTTATTATTATTAATTATTAATTAAGGGTAGAAGAGGAAGATGTGGGAGTGGATTCCCACTCTCACTTCCCCCCATTAAGAGTCGGNATTGTATAGATGTGTATAAGAGACAATATAATAACATCATATTTAAATAAGTTAAATATTATTATTATTTTTAATATATGTAATTTATAAAATATTCTAATAAATATTATTTAAATAAATATGATTTTTTTATTTTATTAAACATATTTATATTAAATTTAATAAAATAAGGGTAAAAAAGAGAGTGAAAATTTTATTTCCTACTCTAAAAATGGGTAGGACCTACAAAATGAACTCATACTCCTTCCCTAAAATATATAAATAGACACCATAATATGAAGAATTCACACTTCTCACTTCCACTCCTGTAAATAAACATAGCATAAAATATTACTTCTGTTACCTAAAAATAGGGGTGTGCGAATTTGGTTGGATGGTGGAAAAACCTAATCTGGTTGGATGTTTTGGACAAGTTGGGGCTTCACTTAAAAAGCCTAAGCCTGATCCAAAAGCTTAAAAAATTCTTAAATAATAATAATAATAGTAATGATGATAATAATAATAATCATCGTCATACAGTGAGGACATCCTCATTTTAATAAAGTGAGGATGCCACTAACAGACAAAAAAAATATATTTTTTAATAGAATGATAAACAAAAAAATACAATCTCTAATATATTGAAATCTATACTTTTTTTATATTTTATTAACATCCTCACTATATATGTATATATATACAGACACGCGCACATATAAAGTTTTAAATCATTTAAGCACAACTTTTAAAGCCTAATCTAATAAAATAAATAAATTTTATAAATTATAAATTTGTAAAATATAGTAAAAAATCTAAAAATATAGAATGCTAAATTTAGGCTTTTGGTTCGGCCTAAAAAAGCCCCACTCAAGCCGGGCCAAACCTAGTCAAGCCTAGCCCAAGGTTGACATTTTACCTTTTTTTTTTAACATTATCATAATTGAAATTTTTTTTTTAAATACAAATAATAACAATTCATCAAACTTCTTCAAAAGGGAGCTTTTGGTACCCTTCATTATATGGGTGCAATGCAAACCCATCTTTGGGGCACCAAATTGGTGAATTAAGGTGCATTATAATGCAACCTAATGCAGAAACTTGCCAAACTATCTAAATTTGACTTTTTAGTCAGGTTTGCCGCATTAGTTTGTCCTTTAAAAAAAAAAAACTTTGTAATAATAAATAAATATTAATTTTGAATTTAATATAATATTATATAATATTTTTATTTTTATTTTTACATTATAATATGAATAAAAATTAATAATATTATATTATATTTTAATTTTTATCATATTAAAAATATAACTGAATAATGTATTATTTAATTATATTATAATATTTAATATATAAAAATTGATTATCATTCAACAATTTAATAAAACTAATAATCAATACTCAAATAATATAATATTACATTATCTAATTCCATTAAAATAATTAAACTACTTATTTTTAAATAATTTAATATAACTAATAATCAATATTAAAATATGAAATGAATTTGAATAACATAAATAAATAATGGATAATTTAGTATAATTCATTTTGTTAGTGAATATGTTATAACAACTATATCATTTTATTATTTTCTAATTATCTTATAGTATATATAAATTTTTATTCTATCGTCGTAAGATGATTTTTGAACTAATTTTGTTGATTTTAACTATTTATTTATGTTGTTATATTATGTAGAGAGTATTTCGTTAAATTATTTGATTCGATCTTTATTTCAGAGGTTGTATATTTAGAAAATATTGAAAAATAAATGTTATATTTCAGACAATTTAAGGCTTTAAGATTCGATTTTTATGAAAAATTATGATATTTTTTAATAATTTTATTATAAATGTTAAATTTCTAAAATTTAAGACTTTTATATTTAATAATTTTCTAAGTACTAATAAATATTATTTTCTAAATATATAATTTAAATTAATCATAAAACATAATATTGTATAGTGTAACACTAAATATTGCATAACATTATTATAATACAGTAGTAATGTAATACAATATAGTATGCCAAATGCCCCTAAAATTCAGAGCTCGTAAACAAATTCTTATTATTAAACATTACATTGTGTGTGTAGACAAAAAGTAATAGTGTGGGGGTTCGCAGGTTTGATTGAAATTTTTTAATCCAAATCATATTTGCAATACATTGTATTGTATTATACTATATTGCATTATTTTAATATAGGTGTATTGTATTATTCAATATTGCATTAGCACCATATTATAATAATGTTGTATAACATTTGGTGCTACATTGTACTATATTAATTTTTTGTGGTTTATTTAAATTATATTTTTAGAAAATAAAATTTATTATTAGTTATATTAAATTATTATTTAAGTATTTACTATTAGTTATATTAAATTGTTAAATAATAATTAATTTTTATATACTAATTACTATAATATAATTAAATAATGTAATATTATGTGATATTTTTATTTTTATATACTATTTTAGAATTTATTATTATTTTATTAACTTATTAAATATTAATTATTATAATATAACTAAATAATACATTATTTAGTTATATTTTTAGTAAAATACAAACAAAAATTATAAATTTACTAATTTATATTAATAATTATAATGTAAAAATAAAAGAAAACAAAATTTTATATTATATTATATTATATTACATTAAAAAGTTATATTTATTTATTAATATTTAAATAAAACAAAACGCTAATTTGACAGTTGCGGCATTAGTACAACCCCTTAATCCATTAACATGTCCTTCCAAACATAGCATAGTGTTAATTTAATGAGGAATAATGTTTTAAAGCAGTGTAATGTTGTCTTCCAAACACACCCTACCATATCGTAAAAATCCAACCCACAACAAATCACACACGTTATGCAAGCCATATTCTTCTCACATTTGAGTTTTGTTCACATCTCGAATGAATTGAAGGATATATTCGAAGAAATTTTGGGTGCTAGCGGATAAATTTATCATTCCGAACGGCTATAAGGCTGAACCAAATAAAATAATAATTACAACCTAAGAAGTAATAAATACTTGGGTATGAACTTGAGACTCATCTATTTGCCAATAGAAATATTAACCTACTTTCACACTAGATATATCGAATAACTCTTTTAGTATGTTAATAGAAGATGATAGAATATTCATATTGTGATATGATAAAAAAAAATTAAAAAGAGTTATTCTTTTAGAGAGATGTCATGCAGGGTATGCAGATTAGAGGATTTAAAAAACCACTCCTACTTTTTAAGTGTAGAAATTTTTTTAATTTTTAAATTTAATAAAATTGAATATATATTTCTCCCTCAATTATCCGCAATTATTGAGCATGAGCTCATCAAAACAACCGTCTCCTTTCACATTCCGTGGCGGCAATTAACTGCCCCCAACAAACAAACCAACGAACAAATCAGAATCCGAAACCAAAACAAAATCAAAATCAAAACCAAAAATGGCAATTCTTTTAAACAACATCACTCGCTTCTCTTTCCCTTCACTCTCACCCATCAAAGCCTCACCATCAACTCCTCCACTCTCCATTTCTTGCTCTATCTCCTCAAACAACAATAATATCAATCCCCACAATAATGAATCAAGCCCAAATCCAAAAAAGAACCTCTCAGAGCAATCTTCATGGGAAGCTAAGGATTCAGAGGGCAATGATTATCTTTACAAACTCGGCAAAGAAGCTGACAACATGAATATCGCTGTTGGTGCTCGGGCTGGCGTCATTGATCCCCTTTTCGCTGGCAATTTTCTCGGGAAGGACTGTAAGATAACTTGCTTCCTTTCTTTTGACACACACACACACACACACACACAAACTCATAGCTTTGCTAGTTCAAATTTGAAATTTTGTTGTTTTTCTTTGATGGGTATTTATACTACATATGTTTACGGAGCACTCATCAGATTATATTTAATGGCTAGTAATTTGATTTCTTTTTTGATATATCGATTCCTTTTTAGTTCAAATTTGAAATTTCATTGCTTTTTGTTTTCTTTTTAGGGATAACGGTTCCTCCCTCTGCTTACACATATAGCGAGTGATCTTATCATATAGTTGCGGTAGATTAAAACTATTGGCATTTCAATTCCATATATGACTTTATTGTTTTTTGTTTTGTTGCAGCGGATATTGTGTTTGATTACCGGCAGAAAGTAACGAGGTCGTTTGAGTATCTTCAAGGAGATTATTACATTGCTCCGGTTTTCATGGCAAGTTTATGCAACTTTAACTGTTTTTAGCTTGTGTGTTTTTTCCAGATTAGCAGAATGTGATTGGATTGTGAGTGTTTTTTGGAAAAGCACTTGAGAATGTTTATCTGGAAGAGTATTTCTTTGGACCCAGAAAGTTCTCTGTAGAAAATACTTGTTGAGTGCTGTGCTTCTCTTGGAGTGCTTTTTTGAATCCAAAAATGTTATTTGGTTTTGAAATTGATGGCACTCTCATGTGCACTGTTATATTGAACTTGTGGTTGTGTTCGGAGGGAGTTTTATTGTGGTTGTGTTAGGATGGATTTTTATTTTTGGTATAAGTTCAAATTTTATATGATCTGTCTCCACTTTTATTTACAATTATAAAATTAAAATTAGAATCTGAATTTTTATCAAGTGGTGTCCCAGTTGAACTTGTTAATTGTCTTGGGATTCCTTGGCAAGTTTGCTTTGAATCAATTATAACTGAAATCTGAATAGTTTTTCTCAAATTACCCTTGAATTATTTTCAGTAGAGATCCTGATGCTATTGCATATGTCTATTAGTGTTCTGTTGTCCAAATTTCAGCAGTTTTTCTCCTTCACTTGGCAAGAGCTATTGTTGTATGGATTATCATTTGGGATTAACTTTTCTTTTCTTTTTCCTTTTTGTTTATTCTTATACATCCTCTTCCATTTCTCGACATTTATTATCTTTTGTGTTTCCCTTTGTTTTGTTGACAACAGGATAAAGTTGGTAAGTTCTATGAAACTGGGAAGAGGTGAAGAACTGTAATGAATTTTATTAGACAGTAAGAAAAGTTGGTAGAAAAGACTTCACTGTATTCACCTTCCTACCTATCTTTGTTATATTTGTTACGTGTTATATCAGTTTTAAAACAAGAGTAAACGATTTCTCTCAAATTATGCATGCCCAATAAACAGAATATTTGTGCATTAAACTATATGAGAGGTAATGCCACATTATGTGGTTAAGTACAAGTTGGATATATTTGATTTAGTGCTCTCTGCTTAAGAAAAATGGTAGAACTATGGAGACTTTTGTATGTTTGTCATTTGGTAATAGTAGGATTTGATTGTGGAGGTAAGAAAATATTATTGTGAGGCTGATTTGAGGGGTTTATTGAAAAGCGGGAGGTTGTAGGTTGGTAGAAATTCTATACCATGCAAATTCTTTTTCAACATTGGAGGGTAGTTTATATTCTTGACTCCAAAATTGATCCATTTTTATCATATTGATTTTCATGGAGGTTATATAAGTTAGTTACTTTCTGGGTATTAATAAAACTGCTTCCTGTTGAGTTATGATTTTATATTCACAAATGCAGAATCAACAATCGTCATTGAAAGTTAAACCACCAGAATTAGGAAGTACTCATAAACGAGGAAGTACTCATTAACTGAGGCAAAGATAAGACATGCATTATGCTTAGGAGTTGCAGGCAATGATTTTGATGAAAATATATGCTAACTGCATACCTGTCAAGTCATTGTCTGGTTTTTACCATTGGACGAAAGTACTTTGTCATCAAATACCGTGTGTGTGTGTGTGTGTATTATAGGGTAAACTTAAATTTACCCCTACGTAGAATGACAATCTTTCTTCTTCCCCTCGAAAGTTTGAAAACATCAATTTACACTCACTTACTGATAAGAAGGTAAAAAACATCATCAACACGTCCCCATTTGCCCGCATCTTCTGAATAAAAATGGGGGCTAAATTTAAGTTTTCATACTTTTGGGGAATAAGTTGAAGGTTATCATTCTGTGTTGGGGGTGATTACTCACATTATAAAACAGTTCTTTAACATTTTTGCGGCTCATGCAGTGTGCCACATTGTGAAGAACTACATTGCTCATCTTCTCAATGTCAAAGTTCCTTTGATATTAGGTAAATGTTCAGAACCATTATTCATCTGGCTGTTAAAACCTTTTTGTTAATGATAGAACATTTTTTTCAATTTTGTATCCGTTGTTAGTTTATATTTTCAACCATTCTTTTTTCACAATCTTTACTTAAAATCTAAGCATATGTTATTTTACCTTTAAAATAGCATGCATGTACTGCAAGAGCAATTTTCATCAAATCATTCTTCAAACTAAGAAAGTTATGCTTGTTCTGACTTCATTATTGAGTAGTTCCAACTCTACAACATCTGTGGATAGTAAATTCACCCTCTCAGTTATTTTTGATATTTTCTGAAATATTGGCTTATGTTTAAAGGTGTATGGGGAGGAAAAGGGCAAGGAAAATCATTTCAGACTGAATTAATTTTCCAGGCCATGGGCATAGAACCTGTGATTATGTCTGCTGGGGAACTTGAATCTGAAAGAGCTGGTAAGATGGGCTATTAGCATTTCTTTTCTCTCTCTTGGTTTCTTTGAGATAAATGTTGAAAGTAATTTACGAGCAAGCTTTTAAAACTTGTGGCTTTTAACATTCAGTTATTATTTTATGTAGCTGTGGTCATTATCCTTTTTTCTTTATTATTTTCCTTTACAGTGGACAATATGTCATGTGATGTAAGCTCTTTTTCTTGCATTTTGTTCCTTTTCTGCATATTAACAGAAGGTTAGGTTTGTTTTATTTGCATGTGCTGGAAACTCATATTGTCTAAATCTTTGTTTACCTCAACAGGAGAACCAGGGAAGCTAATACGGGAACGCTACAGAACAGCTTCTCAAGTGGTCCAGAACCAAGTTAGAAGCTTTTCCATTCTCACTGTTGATATATGTATGTCTAGGGCTATGAATTTTAACATTGTCAATGTGGTTTATTATGCATTGTTTTTATTTTTGGTCTTTATCATTGTATTCTTTCATCATCTATCCATCGGTCTACATATAAAGTTTATTATTGTTTAAGGAGTCTGTTAAGCAACTTCAGAATTCTGTTGTTGATTTTACAAGTTATAAAACCGTAGATGCTTAATGTAAAGACTGAAGAAACATGAGAGAATAGAAGAGGAAATAACCAAAGGAGAGATATTGTGAGAGAGCTTGCAATCACTTATTTTCAGCTTGCCTCTGTATCAAGAATTATCATCCAGTTCTTGCATATTTTATTATCCATAAATGGTTTCTCTCTGATATAATTAGGGCTGCACATTGCAATCTGTACAGAAAAGGTGAAAGAGCCATGGTATAAACACTTGTAACCTTTTACTTTAGTCATGGTAGTTCCTGTAGAAAGCCAGTGACACATTTATGGCTTAGAAGTCAATCAACCCAAAAGGGTGAACTCATATTTTACATCCTCATGGTTTCAGAGAACCCTTTTAATGATAAGATTTTGTAAGTGTTTGACAAAGATAGGAGAATGCTGAGCTTCCTTCCAAGTGAATAATGACTTACGCAATGGCACTCTTGTTCATGCCCAAAAATAATTTGTTGCTAAAAGTTTTAGTGATGATGATTCAGACAGTACTTATGTTTTATGCAAAAACCTTCTTTGAATGGACTAGTCTTACAATTATTTTGATTCATTGATTGATTTTCTTTATTATTGACTTTGTTTAATGCAGGGCAAGATGAGCTGTCTGATGATCAATGATATAGATGCTGGCCTTGGCCGATTTGGTGAGCTACAAGTTAATATAAAGAATGCTGTATTTATTGTATTCTTGAGGCAGCATCTCTTTTAACATTTCGGTTCTGTTTGCTTTCTATCTTTACATACTGGTTCTCATCTTGCTACACGGGCAAGTTTCTTTATTCACTGATTTCATTTTAATATTGTGCATATATTCTGTTGTTATTTAGGAAACACTCAAATGACAGTCAACAATCAAATTGTTGTTGGGACTCTGATGAATTTGTCTGATAATCCTACTAGAGTTAGTATTGGACAAGACTGGCGAGAATCGGATATTACGAACAGAATTCCCATCATTTTTACTGGAAATGATTTTTCCACAATTTATGCTCCTTTGATTCGAGATGGAAGAATGGAGAAGTTTTACTGGTAGATGTCTTTTAATCCAATGACTGGCTCCTCCTTTCTTTTCATTTTTCAAGTTTGCAACTTCTAGGAAACTTATAGCTGGTCACATGTCAGACACCTGTTGGAACAACACCAATGTCTGTCAAATTGTAGCCTAATTTTGACAGTTTTTGAAGAATGTTTTTCACTTTCTCTCCTTTCTTTGCTTCAGCATATAAAATTACAACATGATATTATAATTTCCCAGGTATGAAGCCAGTTAGGAGTCAGTTTCCATTGTGATTTTCTTGAGGTTTACTGCATTTATCAATTGGTCTTAGAAATTTAGGCAGTACCTAGATATGCATGATGGATATTGTCCCAAAACATTTTCTGAGTTCATCTATGGATTGATTGTCCTGAATTGCTGTTAAGGATAGCTGAACGTACATCTAGAAGGTGAAATTGACTTCCAAGATAATGATGAAATTGTTCAAGGTGGGACCTAGTTACTGTACTGCTTCTGCTAAAGGCAAGACATGTTGAAGAATCAGATACACAATTAATTTATCTATAACTCTGTTGTTATGCTTTTCATCAATTATTGCTTGGCATCATCTCCATAACATTATCTGCAACGACTGTTTAATTCTTTTATTCTTCATTTAGTGACCATTGACTTTTCCTCCTTCCTTTACATTTTCTTTTACCTATTTTTAAAAATTAATTAGGGAACCATCTAAGATTAAGAATTTTTAAAGCAGCACCTTGTTTATATTAACAACAATCTCTAATGTATACTAGTACTCTCTGTATATGAGATCTGCTTTGCCTCCTTACATATTACAAATAGTCACACACCAGAAACTTAACTTATGGGGAGATCTTAGTGAAATTGGAATTACTTACCCCACAAGTTCATTATATAATTTCTTATTTGTTCCCATTTGCTCTCTAGATTTGGTCAAATTATTACACTTATTAGTCAGTGATGTCAAATGTTTTTATATCCATGAACTTAATGCCGCTAATGATTATCTCGAAAGCTTTTTCAAATGCTGATGGTGAACATGGAATAAGTAACATGACTTCAAAAGGTTCTTAAATTAGTACTGTGATGTGGGTTAAGCGCTATTTTGTAAAATTTCAGAATAGTTGCTTTTGTTGCTTCATCATTGAACAGTTATATTTTTAAGTATTGCATTGTTAATTGGTGTTTGTTTATGATGCTAATATGTTAATTGGCTTATACTTTTCCCCAGTAATGGTATTTTTTTTTGTGTTTCTCTTGTGGCTCAATTAAAGTAATGGGGCCATCTCATACTTTTCTGAAAATTTTGTTTGTAAAACAGGCAGCCTAATCTTGAAGATATTGTGAATATTGTCCATAGAATGTATGAGAAAGATGGCATAACTAAAGATGAGGTTGGAAGCATTGTGAAGACATTTCCCAATCAAGGTATCTGCTCTGCATGTCCTTGATGACTTCTGTATGACATAATTGAGCATCAGAGAAAATTAATGCCACATTTGAGAAAATTAACAATCTGCCTTTTTATGCTATTGTGGGTTCTTGTGCATGGTATGGTATGTTTAGTGTTAGCTTCCAAAAAAGTTGGTGACTGTAAGACATCTAGATCACAGTGATTTCAAATCTGTTTTAAACAAGAACAATTTTGGCAATAACAAACCAAACTAAGAGCACATTATGACATATGATCATTGCGCTTCAACCAAGTTATTCTACTCCACCTCTTAGAAAGCAAAGAACTTAGTGATTACTAAAAATTCTTATAAAACTACATTGGCCTTAGTGAGTAAATCCTTTCAGTATTTCTTGGGAAGTATCAGATTCCAAACTCTTTTGAGGTGCAGAATTTTCATTTTGGACTGTCACTTCTGTGTCTGAAAATCACATACATGATTTTGAAAATTGATTTGACTCCTATTTGGAAAGTTTGTGTTTAAGATTTTTTGTATCTCTTTTGCTTGACATTGATATTAATGTGATTATATCATATGATATTTTGTATCTCTTTTGCTGCTCTGGTTTGCAAATTCTTTTTTACATTGTTTTTTAATTTGAATTCTTCTTCAATTATATTTATGGACGCTTATCTTTATCTGTATTTACTTAACTGGGGTGGAGGCATTATAACTTTCTAATTTTTCTTGATTTGGTAGCTTTGGATTTTTATGGAGCTCTAAGGTCCCGAACATATGACAGGTCAATTTCTAAGGTAAGCAACTCTTCTGTTTGAAGTGTGTCGATGTCTTGACAACCAGTTAGTACTTTGTCCTTATGCATAAAGGTTCAGGAAGTATTATAGTTATGTACCTGTTGGTACAATTAAAACTTATGCACACACAGGACTATGGGGATACACAAGTTGCTGCAAGTAACAATGGCTTTGTTGAAATTATAAATCACAACTATAGGGCATAAGTTGTGCATGGTTCATCTTTCCAAATAGACTTAAACATTTTTTCTGGTGAGGTTTTAAATGGTGCTTGGTCATTTTCATCTTACGGCTTCTTCGTTACAGTGGATAGATGATATTGGAGGTGTTGAAAATCTTGGCAACAAACTTCTGAAACCAAGAAAGGACAAAGAACTTCCTGTTTTCACTCCTCCTGAGGTAAATTGTTCTCTATGTTATTTCAAAATTCATTTGGTGATTAAAAATATTAAAGTTGACGTAAATTTTTTCACTTGATTGAACAGCAAACTGTGGAAGCTTTGCTTGAGTCGGGATATTCCCTCCTCCAAGAGCAGCAGCTGATAATGGAGACCAAACTTTCAAAAGAATACATGAAGAACATTGATGACTAGAAAATTAGGATGCTATTTGATATCTTTTAACTCATTTTCAAGCGTCATTCTTCAGTGTCTTGGTAATTTTTGAGATGTTTACATGTAAGGGAGCAATAATGGTTTTATTTTCAAGGTGCTTGCTATGCCCATTTTTTTTTCTTTTAAATATAGAGGGATAGACAAAGACTAAATCAATTTTTCAATCTGCTATTTTCCCAGGATTCAAACTTAAGTATAAAGCTGTTTAAAAATCAGAGTCTAATGAACAACTTACTCGTCTTTGCAACATCAAGACAGCATTTTCAAATTTTGGACTTCTTGAACCACTTTTCACAAACAAGCCTGCCCATCAAAATAATGAACAAGAGTCCAAATATAATTATGAAAAAATGGACGCATTTGAATGGAAAATTTTGGCCTCCAATATTATTCTTACTTATCCATTCTTCGTCAAATTGTCTCAGAGTAACACGTGCTATATCCAAATCTATCACAAGATAATAGCACTAACAGTAGATGAAAATTTAAGTGACCTGCATGGGAATTTCAAAGATGATTGATAAATGGCAAAGAAAAAGTGATTGATAAATGGATTCAAAGAAAAAGTGGCAAATTTTGTTCCAATAATTCTAGAATATGGAGAGAGATAATATTTTAATAAGACACCATTGATATATAATATCTTGTATGCATGTCCTGTCTCTTTCCTTCTTTATTCTTAAATTTATTCCATGTTATCTTTTACCTTATCATTTTTACCACCCAATTTTGAATGGTTGAAATTCTCTTTGATGAGATGCTTTCAATGTTACATTTAATTACCCTGTAAGGTATCTTAGTTTGAAAATCTGTTGTAATGAAAAGAGACTTATCCTCAATAAAGATAAAACACACTTCATAATACACATAGACTAAGATAAGTTTCATGTTATCATGATTCAGAAAAGTAAGTTTAATCTTACTTTTGGATGTGTTATCAAGCATGCATGATGTAACCATCCTCGTCTGTGATAGGCCAACTTGAAAATTTACTCTAATAAAGAGAGACTTACCCACAAATAAAGGAAAAAAAATATAATTCATAAAACACATAGATGGACTCGAATATTCTAGATATAGGACAACTTTCATGTTATCATAACTGAGAAAGTAAATTTAATCTTACTTTTGGATGTGTGCATCAAACATGCATAATGATGTGAACTTTTCTAACCATCCTTGTTTGTGATATGGACAAATCTTGAAAATGAAGTGATTGATGATATTCATAATACTCTCTTACATTATCTCAAGTTCAACAATTAATTCAAATAATCCATATTTAATGGAATCCAATGCTAGCGCTTTACTTGAAATCATTTTTTGAAGTTTTCTACTTTCATCCATGTCAATGTCACTTTAAAAAACGACACAAAAATGATCTATCAACGCAAGCTTTTACGAAATGTAATCCATTGTGTGAAGTGGAATCAAAGAATGCAGCTAAGTTGAAAATGCTTAATCCATAAGGATAAGCACTGATGTTCCTGTTGGTCTTTGAATAAAAGTTAATTAATTCAAATAATCCATATTTAATGGAATCCAATGCTAGCGCTTTACTTGAAATCAGTTTTTGAAGTTTTCTACTTTCATCCATGTCAATGTCACTTTAAAAAAACGACACAAAAATGATCTATCAACGCAAGCTTTTACGAAATGTAATCCATTGTGTGAAGTGGAATCAAAGAATGCAGCTAATTAAGTTGAAAATGCTTAATCCATAAGGATAAGCACTGATGTTCCTGTTGGTCTTTGAATAAAAGTATTTACTAGTGATGGAAAAGAATTATGCTCAATGATATTGTAAAGGAGAACACAAGTGATTCTTGTAAATTAATAGTGGGATTTTGCATAAGCATAGCGTCAAGTTTTGGTCCCATATGATGTGGTTCAGGTTGCTGTTCTGTTTGTTAATTAATTAATTAATTAGTTTACCTTCAAAATTAAGAAAATGGTTGATTGTGAATTGCGATATAAAGGCATATATCTCTTTTAGTTAGCATACAAATCTTTGATGGCTTGATGCTATCTTCTTACTTTCTTAAAAAGCAAAGGATTCTCTTTCTCTCATTTTTTTTAATGACATTAATAATTATATCCAAGGAGAACACCTAATTAGAAAAAGATCATAATGATGTTAACATTGACTCCATTTGCAGTCAAATATTCAAAAACATTTGATAATGATTCTTTAATTACCATCTTCCATTCGTTTTGTTTGGGTTGCAAAATGATTCGTTGCTTAAAATTCTGTAATTGATTGCTGTTAATCCTCTATTATATATGATCCCTTCACTATCTTTTATTCGGTTAGCAAAATGACTGCAACATTCTGATGTATAATATAATTAAGTATCCCTCGAAAGACATGAAGATTATTCCCCTATCATATTGAGAAATTGAACGAAATCTCCCTTATTTTTTTTAAAATAGGTTTAAATCTTCTTACAGTTATAATGCTGTTAATATTATATAGTATTTTTACCATTCTATATTTAGTCTTGAAGTTAGCCATAAGATTAAAATATTTTGAAAATGTAAATTATGCAGAGTGACATATACACTTAATGATACGAAGTCAATAGCCAATGCAACAAGGACTTTAATACCCACTACAACAAGGTAAGCCGTAATTTTTTGGAATTATTTAATTATCTTTTTGTAAAGTTCAAACATGAATATTGTAATGGACACATATGGCTAAATTTTATTGCGATTTTATATATGAGCATATTATATTTGGTTTTCACTTTATATAGAACTATAATTTATGATGGAGCTCTAGTGGTCACGTATGGTCAATTGTTATTGTAATTTAAATGATTATTTTATATAACTATTAGGGGTACTTACGATATTTTTTTTCAAGAAATTTGTAATTTTTCTCCATAATTTATAATTTATTTTTAATTAATTTAATCATTTAGGGTAAATTTTTTGTTATTGACCACAAATTTTTTATTACATTTTTAAATTTTTATTCTCAACTATTGTATGTATTAAATAATAGATTGAATTATCAATAAACGCGTAGATGAGCTGGTAATGAGTTATTCTAACTTAACCAATGTTGAATTACCAATATGATTTTTGAATACTAGATAGTTTAATATACCAAAAAAATAATAGATTGAATTGAACTTAAGCGCATGTTATGTGCTTGTGTGTACTATCAGTACTTATTTATATACAGAATGAATCCGATTCAATGACTTTTGCTCATTATATTCAATAAAGAAAAGATCACCAACATTTTTCTAAACATACAAGCCAATATTTTGTGAATATTGGTCAAGTTGAGTGGCATTGTGCTTCAATTTGGCAAGACGTCAAAAACGAATAAACAAAAAATAGAATTAAATGGTTTGAATTCGATGATCACTTTACCAAAGAAATTAAAGGTTAATACTAGTGGTGGTGCACCTTTGATGGTGTTTATTTGATAAGAGCTTATATCCAATAAATATGATGCCAATGAGTGTATTGTCATAACCCATATCATCTTGTGATCTCAAAATGTTTGGTAAATGTTTACACCATTTTTTCCCATTTTTTAAGAAAAAGAAAAAGGTTGAGTAACGATTCAAATCCAAGATCTTAATTGTTATGTCATAATAAATAATTAAGTATTTGAAATTTAAGTTATTGGGTAAAAATTTAGTATTTAGTTTTAAAATTAAATTTAATAATTAAAATGCTCTAAGTCACATAAGAAGTGTGGTAGTTATCATTATTTATTTGAAAGTGCATATTGATATACGTATTGGTCCGTACAATAATTGCACGAATTTAGTTTAGTGTTGTCATAATATGATATTATGTGACAATATCGTTTATCACACCACAAACAACATCACCTTATAAAAATTCTCAAATTTCATTATGAATCCATAGATTTGAAATTAATTTGTCACGATTGAATCCGACAAAGCCAGAAGCATATGTACCAAAACAAAATTTAATGTGTCAACTTCGAGATCAAATAATATTGGAGCACGTATGAAAACCAATACAGAAAAATAAATGATGACAATAACTCCCCCAACGGCCATATGTGATGGATGAGTTGGTGGTGAGAAAGCTTAGAGACTTGAACAAGTTTTGTAAAAGTGACCAAAATCATCTAAAACCGATTACCCACCACCCCTAACGTTTTTAATGCTGATGTTGACCAATCATATCCTAACACTTGCCCACCCTACTCATCCTCCATTGTCAACCCTCAAACTAAACTTGTTTGTCTTTTAATAAATTTGAATGCATTTAAAATTTTTTCCATAATGAATCTTTGTATTTTTTTTTTCTAAATAAAACCTTATCTTTCTTTGTTAATATTATTTATAAAGATTATATTTCATTGAGATGCGAAAGAATATGTGTGTGTGTATTCAGATTTTTATATTTGGTTTTATTAAAATTTTAATCAAAATTAAATACATTCAGGGTTTGTTTGTTCAACATTGAAATCTGAAAGTTTATTAATTTCAGACTTTTTTAAAATTTACTTGTTTGTTTTTTTTGTAATCTATATTTAATTTATAGACATTCATATCTAAATAGCAAAAGTAATTTTTTATAACTTTTATCTGAATGGAAAAATATATGAATGAGAAGTAAATTTATTTCCCAAAAATATCTCTATTAAATGTATATATTTCATAAACTATAAAACCTAATTTTTTTTTGTTTTGACTTATAAGAAAATAAGTTTCAAATAAGTATGTTTAAGTTTTTTTAATCTATAAAAACAAAAAAAAGATATTACTTATATTTAAATATTTAAAAAACAAGTCATTTATATATTTGTATTATGACCGATTCACATTTTAGCCATATTCAAACTTATGAGATTTCGTATGAAAAAAAAGCACAGTAAATGTCGTAAACTTTATGTAAAATAATTTTAACCTCTATAATTTACACCCACGTATTTAAATAAAAACTTTATACTATCGAACATAAAAGGCTTGAATCTCTGAATGTTTGTTATATCGACTACAACTATCATCGAGGCTAGGGATGGCAAAATCTCGGGCTGGGTCCGGGTATTGCAATGACCGGACCCTGCCCGGATGCAACCGGTCTGGGTTTTGATTCGGGTATCCGAATTTTATATATTTTTTAATATTATATGTGTATATATTTTTTATTTTTTGCTAATTTTATAAGTTTTAAATTTATTTCAATAAAATTTGACATGAAAATATAAACTTTAAGTGTTTAAAACTTTATATATGTATAATAAATGAGTCAAATAAATATAAATATTTAAAATAATATATATTTTATAATATTTTTTAATAAAATTTGAATTCTGGATTTATCAAGTGATATCCAAGACCGATCCGATTTCATACCTAACCCACAACGTCCGAATACGATCTGAGTCTGAATCGGACATGTATTTTTGCCACCTCTAATTGAGGCAGGTTCTAATCGACAAAATTTTTACTAGGTTTGAAGTTCCAACGGATGCAATAAATATTTCTAAATTTGTATATTACTATATATAATGTAATATTAAAAAAAAGTGTCTTATCAATCAAATCGACAATTTCTATTCCATCCTTATTCCATCCTAATTGAATTTGATGATTTTGACATATTGGATTGGATCCAAAGATTGATATTAGATTGAATTATTCGATTCACAATAAGTTTAACCAAATCCATTAGTTATGAACTCATATCTAGGCAATAATTTTTAACTTTCTGAGTATTTTGTGGGAGATTCAATATAAATAATTTTTTTTAAAAAAAAATCATGACTATTATTTATGGTGGAAATGTAATCTATTTCAAAAATATTAGGTCACATCCACAGTCAATTAATGGTAAAGATTCAAATGGATAAAAAAAAAATTCTTTTTTTCAATTGCCTAATCATCAAATATTCTTTTTAATTTTAATCACTCTTCATCATATAATGAGGATCCTTCGCTATCATGCAAGTTGAATTATTATGACTCACTATATATCCGAAACTAAACTATCAACCTCAAAGTCTTTCCTTTCACATTTCAAAAACCTATCATTTTATCCACTCATGAGGAATTGGTACAATCATTCAATTTTTCTTTCTAGCATAGGAAAGAAACCTTTCGGAAAAGATAGCCTCAAATTTCTAAAGATATGTTATGATGATTGTGATGCAGCACAAGGTTGCAAATCAAAATGAAAGTCCCCGTAATTTTTCTTGTTTTCATACATTTTTTTTTTAATAATTTGACCAAAATAGGTTAAATTGAAACAAAATAATCATTAATGATCACTTCAATTTACTAGAGACATTAATATACTCACATTCCACCTTTTTAATTTAGCTCGAGCATGATTATTAAAAACTTTTTTTTCCTAAAGATTCTCTAAAGAACGAATGTATTAATTAAAATCAAACTTTGAAATATAAAAATGTTATAATCGTCTACCTATTGTGAATATATTTCGCACTCTAGATGCAAATCCTTTATTTTAACTAAAATTTGAAATTCCACACCCATTATGTGCCGAAATTAAGAAAATAAAATGTTGTTGGAACCGAGTCCAATGGTCTAAGTGTGAGATCTTTCATTAAGAGATTTACAAACATCTAATGTACCGAAGTCTCGCAAGTAAATTAAGAAGAAACCCTTCTCAAAAAAAAGAAAAAAAGAAAAGAAGAAACCTAAAAAAGAAACCGACGTAAACAAGTAACAATTTAAAAACTTTTTTATGGAAAGAATGAATAATAATTAAGGTACGGGATGAAAGTGGGAAAATTTTAAACAAGAGACACAAATTTGGTTGTGTGGATCCACTTGGTCCAAGCAGTTCGAAGATTTTTTTCTTTCAGTTTGAGTAGGTTAGGTAGAAGCAATGGCTTGTCAGATTACACGTGCCACAAGTTCATTGCGGGGGCCATGGCCATGATCTATATTTTGACCCCACTAGATATTCTCCGGTACACGTGTTTAATGACACGTAATTATTATCGTATTGCTTGTTAAAATTACTTTATGTTTAAGAAAGAAAACTTTCCTTGTTTTACAAGATGCTTACAGATTCGTCTACATCATGAATACAAAATTTCTCCTTTAATGTAATGTAAAGTAAATATATCAATCTTATATATATATATATATATATATATATATATAGTTGGGATATTCAAACTGTATTATAGTTAAATTAGTTTAAATTAATTATCCATTAGTATCTTACTAAAATGTGTTTGTTTCATTACATCAATATCACTTAATAGCTGACTTCAATCCCCTTTAATTCAAAAATGAGATTACATTAAAAACTGATTGGGTTGCCCAATGAGTGCTAATTATATATATGTCTCCATAAAGTATAAAATCATTCAAATATCTTCATATCTTCTCATTTTTTTAAGGGAAACTTTAGGTGCAACTGTGGTACCATGCCACAGTTGCATTCAGCCGTTCGATACACTTGAATTAGTGAGATCTATTGGCATCTAACGGTTGGATGCAACTGTGGCAACCGTGCCACAGTAGCCTGATCCCATTTTTTAACAAAGAATTGATGATGCATTATTGTATTTGTTTATGGTTTTCGAAATTAAAAAGAGAAATGATCAAAAGACCAAAGCACCCACAATGAAAAGCAAACATGGCGTTTAGTGATTGGTCAAAATGCCTATCTAAAAGATCAGCATAAGCATCCAACTTTTCTATTCACACTATATTCGCTTGTTAATTAAATTTAAATTAACCACGAGGATCACGACCTTTGCCGACACTATATTGTTTTATGGCCAATAGAAAAATTATACATGGAGAAAAAAATTTAAAAAATAAAAGATAAAAGAAAAATATTTTGAAGATAATTGCTTAACAAAACTTTATGAGTTTAAAATACAACTATGTTAGGTTATTAGATGAATTCATTATTGCATTACACCTGTAATATTTAGGGTAATATTACATTGATGGATAATTTTATGTGGTTTTCTTTTTGTAATATGACCAACCAATAGTATTATAACACTTTTGTATTAATTGATATAATAATTAATTTGCGACTGTCAAATCATGTTAGTTAAGTATTAACATTTACCGATAGCATAACAATAAAAGAAAATTTTACTCTTATTCGAGCATTATAAAAACTCAATGGCCCCAAAAGTTATTATCTCACTTAACAATACAAACTCAAGGTGTCATAATTTGAATGAAGATGTAGCATAATACAAATGAAAGAGATAAAGTAAAAAAAAAAAAGAGAGACTTAATATTTTAATATAAATATTTAAAAATAAATTCAGTTTATTTGAACTACGCTATCATATAACCGATGTGTGAGGTTGCGATAAATTTTTTATTTTAAATATTTCTAAATTACAAGGTTGTTAGGAAGAAAAAGTTATCACATAACTAACTTTGGTAAAAAAATAAAAAAGCATTTATAGTGTGATTAATGTCCATAAATTCCCTCAAACTAAAAAAAAAGAGTGAATTTAAATTAGGTTTTTTTTTTAAAATAATAACTAACCTAAGTATTCAAAATATTTCAAACAGTCAAACCGGCCCGGCGGCCACCACAAAAAAGCATCTACTTGTACTTTTTTGAAATCAAAATCCGACATATTGATGCCCTTCAAAAGTCAAATTGCTCATAACCATTAAAAAAATAAATAAATTATTAAATTAATCACCATAATTCAAAAAAGCAAATCTTTACGCTCAAACAACAAAAGCAAAACCCACTCACATTACACCACGTGTTCCCTTTCTCTAATTTAATATTCATTTGTCTTTATGCGTGCGTATCCTTTCCATTTCTTCATTCATATAAATAATAAAAATACGAAAAAGAAAAACTCAAATATCTCTACATCTATTTTTTTTTAATCTTGTTCTGGGGGCTAAATTTCTATTTTGATGTTATTCAAGTTCAATAATAAATCTTGTTAACCTTTCTCATTCACCAACAATTAAAAAATAAAAAAAGTAGAAGAAGCTTCTATGAATATATGATAATATCCTCGAATTAAAAAAAAAGGAAATTATTGTATTCCCATATTCTAATTAATTAATTATCAAATGCCATAAAAATCAATTTAAAAAATAAAAAAAAAAGCAGTAAGCAAGCACGTGTCGGTGGCGGGCTTTTGATAACGAGTTATAACAGATACACAGAGACAGGAACAACACAAGCGAAGGCAACAACAATATAGCAACAGCTTCTCCAGAGCAACAAACTCAAAAAACAAAAATTTTCCAATAAAAAAAAAATCAATCGAAAGATCAAAATCATTTCTCCGTTTGATCTTTCTTTGAAACCCTTTTGAGCAAACAGAGCAGCGGTGGCTGTGGCGGCGGTGGCGGCACTGGCGGGTGTTAGAATTATAGGCAGTGCAAACAAGTACAATAGTAACAGTAACAGTAGCAATAATAATAAGAAGAAGAAGAAAGTGGAGAGGAAAGCTAAAGTGAAAGAGAGATTCATGGAGCTCTGGAACAAGATGATCTTTCCTGTTAGAAGAGTCTGGGTTGCTGTTTCTTCTCGTGTTAAAGCTCGCAAAAACGGTGAGTTTTGATCTTCATCATCACTTTGCTTTCTTGTTTCTTTTAATGGTTTTTTTTCCCTCTTAATGATTTTTCTGTGTTTATGTGAGGCAGAATAGAAGAAGTATATTGCACGCTCTTTTCTTGATTTTGCTTCATTCATGTATATATGTATATTTTTTCATTTTTCTTATGAAAATGGTTATTCTTGATTTTGCTTCATTCATGTATATATGTATATTTTTTCATTTTTCTTATGAAAATGGTTATTTTTTTAAGCCTCATTTAACCACATAATGATGATTTAATTAAGTTTTTTTTTTTATTTACTTGTATTATCAAACTGTTCCTGACCCTTCTGCAGGGAAAAAGAAAAGAAAAAAAAGGAAAAAGAATTCCATTGTTGTTTGGATTGTTTCTAGCACTTCAATATTTTGCTCAACAAAATGGGTTCAAATCCAAAAATTGAAAGTGTATCAAATTTCAATAATAATTTGGTCTGGTCGATGATTTCAATTTTTTTTAATAATTTTTTTTTGGTCCTTATAAATAATTTTATCATATAAAGAACAAGACTTTTTGATTTTCCATCATGTTTCGGCTCTATCTCTCAACTGATTTTTTATTTTATTATATTTTAACTAGTACTATTATACAATCCAAAACATTTTCTCAAAAAGAAAAAAAAAATTGTTTGATGATCATTTCAATGAGTAAGCAATTATTGCACTAGCATTATTGCAAGCAATACTTCCTTAATTCTTTCTATACTAACAAAACTACCTAGCAAGAAAAGATTCCACTTGCTGGGCTGCGTCCGCTAAGCTAAATCCACACAATGACAACAAAAGAATACCAAAATAATAAAACTCTAAATAAAATAATTAGTGTATGATGTTTTAGTAACACGTAATTGAAGAATTTTCATTACTTTTAAGTCCTTAATAATAGTATTTAATCCACCGACAAGAATACTTTTTCTTGTTTATAGTACTAACAGGAAATTGTTTTTGGAAAAAAAAAGAACGAAAAATCCAATTTGGATTCAGATGGATAGCTTCGCCGAAAGGTCAAGCTAGAGTGATAGGATCAACATCTTAAGTAGTGCAACTTTATACTCAAGTTAATTTAGAAGTAGTATGATAGTAACATCCACTTATACATCAAATTACAACTTTATGTAGATAAATATATAAACAGAAAGAGCTACTTGTCCTGTGGGGACCACTTGGGGCATCAGATACTTGTGCTGAACTCAACTACCTAATGGGATCTTATATCTCAACTACTTTATGATTAATGGTACTTAAGTTTCTTGATTTTCAGTAATTATAGATGATTGCAGTGATGTTTCAAGATTTGCGAATATATGTGAATGGAAAGAATTGCTTACTTGGTGCTCTCCTGATGGTGTTGTTTCTGGGCAGGTGCTGGGATTTTGAAGCTTCGTGATGACGTACAGACTTGTGAATATCAAGATGTTCAGGTGATGTGGGAAATGCTGAGTAGATCAGAATCGGAGATGATAAATCACAATCCTAAGCGGCGGCAAAGACCCTTTTGGAGAGTTTTGGTCTGGTCTAACCATGGTTCGTCAGCATCCTTCTCAGCAAAGCATACCTGAAAAGAGAATGCAATTCGATGCTATAAGAACAATAATAATAAGGATGTGTTGCTGCTTTCCTGCAACCTGACATGGCTTCATGTTGTTACAACCATTTGATTGCAGTGGCGTGTGTAGAGCTGTTGCAACTGTGTCCAAATCAGTGTACGATTAAATATGTATCAAATTTTCATTTTTGCGTTTTGAATCGCAAAAAGCAATCTGTCAATTGACAGTATCATTTTGTACATAAATGATACTTGGGTACAATCTGCAATCAAGTCATGAATAGCCTTTCTTTCTTTGCTCATGAACATAACACGTGATGGATAAGCAATTGCTGTGTCACCATTGATGTGCTACTTCAAATTTATTAGCCAAGTAACCACAATGATTAAACTGCATAGATTTCCGACTATTTATCAGGGTTGACAACATTCCAAAGGTAGGCATCAATCAAATCCAGCTAAGGCATTTCTTAAATGCTCGGGATGCAGATTATAAGTTTACGACGGTACATATTACAAGCATACTTTCAGTAAACAAGTGCTAATTGCAAAATATTGGTACTAATATCAATACTCAGATCCATTATGAAGTCAAAATACTCTATCCATAATGAAGTCAACAAAAAAAATTTTGTTCTGAGAAATGCAGTAAGAATAAAGCCATGTAAAGTGAAAAGGATCAAAGCAATTACCACCCAATCCATCGACTAGATCTCTCAAGTAAAAGCACGATTGGAATACAGTTTTAGATTTCTTTTTAAAATGCTCTGAAGATCTTTTTTCTAAAGTGCTATCCTAGATTTGATGGTAGAAAACAAGATCTTATATATCTGAACAATGTCAGTTCTGAGACTGTTAATAGTAGCAAGGAGATACCACACAGAAACCATCTTTCACTTAATAAAAGCAGAAACATCACGCAATTTAAATGTAAGATAATTGCAATACAGATTCAAAAACGCAATTAAATACTTAAGCCATGAATATTTGCATGTTTCTCAAATTAGAAAGTGTAAAGCTGTGAAGAGCCATGAATTTCGTCATTAATTTGCACACAATAATAGATAACTGTTTGCAATGATAACATAAATATCAAGTAGAAAAAAATGAGAAGCTAGAAAGTATGAAAAGAACAACTCTTCTTCATTTTTTCTTTTCACATTGGACAAATCATCTTGCATCAGCCACTACAAACAATTTTTCTTTTTGCAAACTCGGAAAATTCTAATCCAAATAAGGATAGTATATGTTTGCTTCCATTAGCATCAAGCATTGAATTTTGCACTACCCTGCTAATGAGAAGANCCACTACAAACAATTTTTCTTTTTGCAAACTCGGAAAATTCTAATCCAAATAAGGATAGTATATGTTTGCTTCCATTAGTATCAAGCATTGAATTTTGCACTACTCTGCTAATGAGAATCAATCAATAATCTGTTCATAACTCACAAAATTGCCCCTTTCCCTAAAGTTCTCACAAGCACGTGTCAACTGCCAGTGGACATTATTACACAAGTGTGAAGAGACCAAATTTTTTGTGACTCATTAATAGGTTTTCAACAGGATAACTCTGCAAGTATACATAATATACAATTCCAACTTTCCTGATCTTAATACTACTCGGCCCCAAACAATGAAGCAATGAGAAATTATTACTTATCTGAAGTGAGACAATCATCCACAAAAAGATACAAGCCTTGAATATAAATTCCGGCACTCTGACTAGGACGAAACAGAAAGAGAACTTTTGCAAAATTAAAAACATGGGAAGTGAATCAACATTACCTTACGATTATCTTCGATATCTTTGACATAATTAATTCTTTCTCTCTCCTTGACTACTGCATCAAGAAATCCTGATATCTAAAACTTCAAACAGAAGCAACGGGATGATCACTAAATTTTAACAGGATCACTGAATTTTAACAGTTAAGGTGATGATCCAATTATAAAATATGAAAAGAGTCTGTCATCACAGATTGAACACTGATTACTGATTAGAAAAGGAAGATAAATCTTAACACTGATAAAGCAGTGAATGAAGCATTTAATTAACTCTGATAATGTCATTTATCTCTTATATTTCATGTACTGCATACTTTGCACACAACTTTTTACCATCAAAGAAATGTTCAAGTACCAATGCAATTTGGAAATATGGGCATGTATAGAATCTCACATAAGCATCAATTGTTCATATTTCCTACAAATAGATTCAAAAGTTAATATTCATCTTTCCTTTTCCGATGAGTAAAAACATTCAGCAAAAGGCATCTAGGACATGCCACCCAAATATTCAAATAAAGCTCTGCACCTGATAATTCAATCCCTTCAAAGAACCTCATATTCCAGCCCAACCACACAAGAAAAGCTCACCATAAGGGTTAGTCCCCGTATACAAAAGGAAAGAACTGAAAAGAGTCTTCACGGATTATATTTACGTTTCCAACAGTCTAATTCATGATACTATTGAAAAAAAATATAAAGATCAGCAAATCATTGTGTTAAATACTCAGAAAGAATAAACTTCATAAGTTCTAAAGTACCTTCTCAAAAACCCAAACCAGTGCAGGCAAGACCTTTATGAAGAACAATTTCAAATGTCTAGGTTACAGCCCACAAGCTTTATTGTCTACTTTGATGAGACCTGACAACATGAGAATTGCTCTAATAGAAGTGTCTTCTCTAAACGACATTCTCTCCTGCATTTATTTTCTCTTACTTTTATGTTCCCAGTACAATACAGCAACTTGAATCCCTTCAGATATATGTATTAGCACATGTTGCAATGAGTTTACATCAAGTATAATTTATAAAAGGACAAAAATCAACTGTCAATAAAATTGCTTCTCATCGCAGTCACAGAAACATATAGAACTGATAATCTGGAAAACTACTGCCTCAGAAATTCATGTATCTATATTTGAAGGAGTTTCCTGAAGCAAGCATAACAGGAAAACAGTTATTTGGCACAATCTTCTAAAAAATGCAAACATCTGCACTAACTAAGGGTGAAAGTTGGCTCAACTAGTGAAACCATTTTTAGGGGTGCAAGAGGGCTGGGGGTTCAATCCCACCCCCGTTAGGGTAGGGGAAGGGATTTGGTTTTAATTCATAGAACAAGAAAGGATATCAAAAATTGAAAATGATTTTTAAAAGAACATCATTTGCACTAATTTACAGAGCTGTAGTTCATTATGAGTAAAAAAAATGAAAGGAATATGAGTATGA
This sequence comes from Citrus medica, assembly GCA_002013955.2. Taxonomy (NCBI): domain Eukaryota; kingdom Viridiplantae; phylum Streptophyta; class Magnoliopsida; order Sapindales; family Rutaceae; genus Citrus; species Citrus medica. The sequence goes on along the minus strand of MKYO02030512.1, from coordinate 225,351 downwards.
ATCTGTTCACCTCTGGATTCTATGCAAGCAAACAACATATTGGGATATCCCTCACTGATACAACAACAAATGTTAAACTGGCACAATCTAGATTCATGATGCTGCCAATTCAACAAACTTCTCAGCATTCAAAAATCCACATGGTTGCTAGAATAAGTTCAAGTTTGCAATTACAGTCAATAAGAAATTTTTACCTTGAATGTAGCCCACTAGTTAAAAATGGAGTTGGCACAATATCCCCATTAGAAGATTATAAGAATATCACCCTTCTTGCTTATGAAGTAGAACTTAGTTGATGGCCTCCTATGGCCAAACAATTAATTTTCCAAAAGTTTAAAATGTAAGAAGTAGATAATCCACAACAATATCATCCAAAAAATTTAAATGATGTTTCGTCATTCTTAACATGATGCCGAACACGGTGCAGCTTGAAGGAAGTATTATAGCAAGAGCTTACATCAGTAATCCATGTAGAAATAAATAAATAGTAAAATTCACAAATAAACACCCAAACAAATGATACTAATTCTAAAATAGTACACCTTGAATTGACTGTAAAGTTGAAAAGAAAATCAGCAATAATTGTCAATTGGACATAACTTTTTGATATTGAGATCCAAACAAATTCTAAGTTGAAAACAGATACACACAGTAAATTTTACATAATGCAATTTCACATTTCACCTTCCTACTCTGCTAAATAAATTATTCCTGCAAAACTTTTCTAAAACTAATTGTTTCTATAAGTTACAGAAAATGCTAAACATATGCAGTAAGTGAAAGAAAAAATGACAAACTATTCTACGATACAACAAAGCAACCAAACACGGGTCTTCTTTTCTTCTTGTCCCTTTCATTGGTTGCTGTCAAGAGTGGTATTCTAGTATTCAGGAAGACTATGAGCTCTAATGGACATTATCATACTCTGATTTCTGTTCTCCTGGTGAGGAGAGATTTTATCTGGATGGCAGCTGATTGGATTAACAAGGACATGGAAGAGCACCCACTGATTCATTGGCACCCAAGTAACACTGCCACTTTTGAGGACCCTTTCAAATGGTAAGGTTAAATTAATAACATATAGAAGACATTGAAATTCTCTCCAAACACATTATTCCTCCTGCGAATGTGTACAAATTTTCTCCAGTAGCAATGGCCAGGCTTCTCCAAGCTGCTGTGGTTTCAGCCACATCGCAACCTTGAAATCTAGCAAAGATAATGGGAAGTTGCATCTCTGTTCAGCCACGTCTTTTGAAAGCCTATTGCCATTTTCCACATGAAAGTGATAATCTGGCAAGACACCGTTAACAAGCTTACCATGAGAATGGTGCTTGTGGATTTTGTTCTCCACCAAGTCATGTCCACGCCTTGTTCCTACCAATTCAATGGAAGACTTGATTAACCGCTTTAAGTATGCATTTAACCCACTGTTCAACAGATTAACACAGTCCATTGACACGCCTTCAATGCCATGAGCTGTGGCAATCTGCTGCATCTGTTCTTTCAGTGTATCGTTGTCAAGAAGTTCACCACTATCATATGAGCTTAAACATCGATCACTGCTTGCTAAATGCGGTGTTTGGCGGGCCCCACCTACACTAGATGGGCAAAGTGGTATTCCAAGAGGTGCTTTGAGTGAACTTCTAGCAGACAACTTTTTTCCATCTCCAACAACCAATACTTCCCTTTGTTCATTTGTATCTACTGAAATTATACTTTCTGTAGATCTTTTTATGTTAGTAGGGTGCCAAGACATCACTTCGTCATCCTTATTTGCATTGTTTGAGATTACTTGACAATGCTGCACCAGCTTATTTATTCGATGAGAATCCAAATCTCCATTATCAGAAACTACATTATTACCCGTAATTATTGATTGCTGAGAAGAAAATTCCGGCTTCCCATCAGACCCAACAGAGATTCCCGATCTTGTCCTGCAAGGGGATGATAGCAAGCCATTGTCATTCTTCCGATACCCATCACTCATAAACTCAAAACTACCCTCATGTCGAGTTGATCCTGATGGCGGGACTTTCGCACGACAGGCATTTTTCAAAATTGAACGAATTAATTGATTATGAAGTGTAACATTCTCTTTCCCAATAATCCTCAAACAGAACTTATTGAACTCAACCTTGTTTATCTTCAAACTCAATAACTTATTCAAATAATAAAAGTACAGCTTCGACTTATCCGGCCCTAGTCTCTTGACCAACTGAGCTTTCAGCTCCACGAGACTGATCCGTGAATGTGGCTGATTTGGCCGTTGCATTTCTCACCAGCAAAAACCCAAATACGACAATTCAGTAAACTACAAAATCCCTCCAACTAAATCATCAATTTTCAACTTTCTCCATTTCGTTTCGAAAAACCAAATTTGCTTTGCATTAGAATTATGCAAACTTGTGACTCTCACAAAACCCATAAAAGGTCAAAATCAAAAACTCTCCAAAATTCAGTCATTTAACAAAACTTGAATTCTCAGTTCAACAGAGCCAAACCCCTCCAGCCATATTTACAACCCCTTTATTTTATTCAAATTATCGAAGCTACAGCAGAAATTTTTACATAAATCACCAAAGCTCAGGGGCAAACTAGCTAATGGGAAATTGCATCAAGGATGGATTTTGATTAACAGAGATTCTAGAGAGAGAAAATGGATGTTCTGACCTGTTTGGAGCTCGAGAAAGTGCAAGAAATTTTTCTGGGCTCTGATCCTTGCAGCATCTTGTTCTTGCATTGAGCTCGCTCTTTTGCTCTTATTTGCTCTCTCTAGAATTTCTTTTGCGCTTTTTAGTTCATTTTAAAGCCTCTTTGTTCTCAAATTTTCGATATAAAATCTTTGATTGAATGAAAAGATTTTATAGAAACAAACCCTCGTTCTTCATCTTCTTCTTGCGATACTATTTCTCCCTCTCTTGGTCTCTCTTCGTTTTTTGCTTTCTTTATTTATATTGCTCATTTTTGCAGCACAATTAATTCCCTTTTTCGAATAATTGATTTTGATTAAGTGTTTTTTTTTATTATTGTACATTTCTCTAAGATTAAAATTTGTGATTACTTATCATTTTGGGTTTCTTTTTTTGTTACAAAATATTACAATTTAGTACTTTTCAGTTATTTAAGCTTACTTGACTTATAAAATATTAATTTTATTTTTACTTTAAAGAAAAAAAACATAAATTCTAATTAAATCTAATAAATTTCACCATTGTATCTCAAAAATTTAAAGGGTAAAAGCTTGTTTAGTCCCTATATTATGAGGTTAGTGTTCATTTAGTCCCTTTATTTTTAAAAACACCTCAAAACGTCCCTGCTACTAAATATTGACACTTATGCCATTATTTTTTTTTTATTTTTAACTTACTTTTACAATATTATATTTTTACAATAATGTTTCTTTTTTGGATATTAATAAAAAATTAAATTATCAAATTAAACTCAAAATAAAATAAAAACAAAAAAGGTATATATTAATTTTTGTGGAAGCTCACGTATGTCTAAAAAATTAATATCGTAAAAAATTACAATATCAATTTTTTTAGAAAAATTAATATTTTAACTCAAGAGTGTGTTCTACAAAAATTAATATATATATTTTTATTTTATTTTATTTTTTAGTGTTAAACTGGTAATTTATTTTTTCTTTTTAATAATGTCTAAAAAATTATTATAATAGGGTTATTTTTTTCTTTTTAATAATGTCTAAAAAATTATTATAATAGGGCAATATTATAAAAATAAGTTAAAAGGAACAAAAAATAATGGTAAAATTGTCAATAATTTAATGGTAGGGATGGTTTGAAGTATTTTTAAAAATATAGGGACTAAACGGACACTAACTTCAAAATATAAGGACTAAACGAGTTTTTATCCAAATTTAAATAAAAATTTATATTTGCACATACAAAAAGAAAAAAAGAACTGTAACCTAAGGTTTCTCTACTGTATTTATTAAAACAATTTCTTATTCAATCAAATATCAATTTAACTCTAGTTATTAATTACCAATTAAAGTAAACAAACAAATATACATACATACATAGCCACTCGGCCAAGGTTGAGTGGTCAGGGCTGCTGCCCTCTAATTTGAGGGCAGCAGTTTGAACCCTCATAAATATATTGTGGGGTATTTTATTCCTTAATTAAATTTGAGTGAAACCATTTTTTTCTTTACCCAGCCTCTACTGTTTTGAGGGCATTGTGCAACAGTTGCTTGGTGAAGTTCGCACATTTTCCAAGCTTTAGTCTCCGTTCACTGCCTTCTATCTTCATCAGGAACATATCCTTGATCAACATCAACAACTTCTGGATGGCAAGCAGGGCATCTTCACTGCTCGCGGTGTTTTTCCCCCATCTTCTTCATCACATCATCTGCAATAGTCCATTATTAGTTTATGTATTTAGATTTCACACAGACATCTTTTATGCATCATTATGTTTATTTTGTTATGACACCTTGCTTTTATTATATATTTTGAGATATGTGTGTGTGTGGTTGGCTATTTTTGATTTAGTGACTCATGCTTTGATGGTTGATATTTGATTATATGGTTGATATGTGTGATGGTTTGGTGATGATTTTGATTTGTTGTTCTCTATGATTTGATTATTTAGGTGTAATGTTGTTAACGTGTTTCCTGAGATAATGCTTATTGCTAGAGCGAGGTTCTGTCGAAATTTCAATTTGGATAATATAGGTAAAATTTTTTCTCTTTTCACCGCATCTCTTTCCCTTCAACACTGAATTTTCTTTTTGATGATGAAGAAGGGGAAGAATGTATTTGAACTTTGAACTTGCTATTTATTTATTTTTTTAAAAGTTGCAATTGAACTTGTTATTTTGGTACTTTTAAAACTTATAAAATACTTAAGGGGAGCTTATATCTAGGGGGAGCTAATATTTTTTTTAAATTATTTGCAATATGAATACGTGTAAGGTTTGTCATCATAAAAAAAGAGGAGATTGTTCACATAAATATATCTATAATATTGATTTTGATGATACCAAACAAGATTAAAAATAATGAAGTCTTTAAATTGGTTAGATTTCTTAGGTTGTATAATGTTTTGGACAAGATTAAAGTTTTGAAAACAAACAAATAACTGTTAAGTTTAAAACGGCAAATCGATAACATATGGTTAAGTTATTAACAACTTTTGAAAATTAACAGTCAACTGTTTATGAGAAGACGACTAACTGATAAATTCCAAAAAGGAATTTATCTTAAAACAACAAATTGATGTTTGTAAAACGGCAAGCCGACTTCGAACAGTGAGCTTCTGGAATTAAAAAGCTAATTGTTACCAAAAACAACAAGCCGGCTTCGGTCAGTGAACTCTCTGGAATTAAAAAGAAAACCAACAACTTCAAACAGTGATACGACAATTCAAATTTTAGTATAACAGTTACTTGGCACAAGTTAGAATGGCAAACCGACTGGGGTTAACGAAGATCTGATAATGTCCCGAAAGTTGTCTATATAAGTGGTTATGGTCCCCAGGTCAAACGTATCATTCTATTCTCTTTTGACATCCAATCATCAGAGAGAGAAGTAGAGAGAATTAAAGGACTCTCTAGTAGAAGAAACGTGTTGGTCTAAAAGGCCAACCACACAACTTCAAAGGGCAATTAAGCATTATGGATTCAAGTATGCTTCCGCATAATTTTGTTATTAATTCTTGGTGATATAACATGAATGTTCCTAGGTTATAGGTAATGGGTTATATAACATGAATGTTCTTAGGTATTCCTATTTCAGCTCATAATAAAAATAGAAATTATCCTTAAATATCTATACATTAAAGACTCACACCCTATTAGATACAATGAAGCTTATATTATCATAAACCTTAATAGATCACTTTTAATTGAGTTTAACCTTATATGACCATTTGCAACACATAATTATTCATATATAAGCCCAGTTTTGGATTAACGATCCAATAATGTTGGATTAAAGATCCAACAAAATACCCAAAGGGGAAGTGCCTTCTTTACAATTTGAACATGAAAAATTGTTGCTGAAAAGGTTATCAAGCAGCTACTATTTGATTCAGTTAATCCTAGAAGTCGAGGTATTCTTATCAATAACAAGTAGGGGTGGGCATAAGTTCAGTTCGATTTCGGGATAAATTTTCGATTTCGGTTCGGTTCGAGTCCTACATTCAAAAAATCCGTTCGGTTTAAAAAAAAATAAAAACTGAACAGGAACCGATAGTTCGGTTTCGATTTTTCGGTTTGGTTTTGGTTTTTCGATAACGATTCACTTAACGGATCAAATTAACAAATTGATTTTCCGGTTTATCTTAACTTGTACACAATGCCTACAATAATCAATCTATAATCAACAACAAAAATGTTTTTACAAATTTGTATAAGAAAAAAAATTGTAAGATTTGGACTAAACTGAATAATTTTGAAGATCCTTGTCACTATTTTTAATATCAAAACCTTTGACTCAAAACGTAAATAAAATAAAATAAGTTTCTACGTCATAATATAACTTATCAAAAATATAAGGATCAGAATGTTATCTTGCCTTGTTGATTTTTGGTCAAGGACCCTTTTGAAAAGTTTGCAAAACATGTTAGGCCATAACATAATTTCTATATGCAAATATTATCTAAATATTGGGTCATATTAAAATTTTATAAAAGAGAGGGACTCGAATGATATTATCGATTCGGTTTGGGTTTTTTAAAGTTTGATCTGAAAACCGAACCGAACCGAATGGTTCAGTTCGATATTTATATATTCGGTTTTTTAAATTAAAAAAATCAAACCGAATCTGTTTTGGGGTTCGGTTCAGTTTTGCCCACCCATAGTAACAAGTTCTTAACTTATGTATACAAGACGCTCTCTGTATCTCATTCATTTCATCTATCAAGTCTATATTATTTTATATATACATTTAAATATATTATATTTATAATATTTAAAAAAAGAAGTTCTTTAATGAAAAATAAAAAATGAAGAAATTATATAGCAATGAAGGTTCTTAATATATAAGCTTGGTTGTCAAAGAAAATTTTATTTAGATTGCAAACGGCTAGAAGGTGGATAATGAGAATAGGTAAGAGGGAATTAGAAAATGAGAGAGAAAAGGTGCAAGAAAAGGGTAATTTTTAGGAACCTCACCTGAGGTCTAGCATATTAACACATAGAGAGAATGTATCAACATAATTACAAGTACCTCCCCTGCCGTTAGTATCTAAATACGTATGGTATCAGTATATAAGGGTAAATATGTAAAAATATATTTAAAATTAAAAAAAAATTCAAAAGTGCAGCTTTATGTTTCTTGATGTCCGAGAAAATCTAGAAAACTATAAAGGTTTACTCCATTAGCCAATGCTATGTAATTACCATTGGACAAAAGCAAACTAAAATTTTCACAAATATTGCACTTGGCTTTCTCTTTCACGCAAACATCACCCAACACCGTCTTCATCTTTATGGAGCTGCACTTTACAGCCCTTCAAAGGAGCCAAGATCACCGATTCACTCCACATGACCATTCAAACCGCCGACCTCATCGAGGCCCTCACCGCTCTCGGCGCTGAAGTCCGCTGGTGCTCCTGCAACATCTTCTCAACCCAAGACCACGCGGCTACCGCCATCGCATGTGACTCCGCCTTCGTCTTCTCCTGGAAGGGTGAGACCCTCTAGGAGTACTGGTGGTGCACAAAGAAAGCCCTGGACTGGGGTCCTGGCAACGGCCCAAATCTCATCGCCGACGACGATGGTGACGCCACGTTGTTGATCCACGAGGGAGTCAAAGCCGCTGTTGTTTGCGGTTATGGTGATGTTGGCAAGGGTTGTGCTACTGCTTTGAAGCAAGTCGGTGCTCGTGTAATTGTTACAGAGATTGATTTGTACTAAGATGATCTGTACGAGGATGTTAGGTTTAAAATTCGTAGGAGTGTGTGTTTGGGTGGTGGGAAAGTTGGAGGAAAGAAACAGATTGGTTTTAGTTGATTGAAGACCATTTGGGATTTGAATAATGTTTTGGATGGGGCTGTGTGGATTATTTTGTATTTGATGCAGTTTTAAAGTTTTGCTTGCTTTGCTGCATCTTGTTATCCTATTGTTTATTGATGAATGATTAAAAAAATAAAAGAATTTTTTCCCAGTTTCATATCTACATCAAAAATCATTATGAAAAATTAAGGCCAATTCGACCATTTATGATCATTTTACAATATAAGGCTCTAAGCTCGCTGATTGGGATTATTTTACTATCATTTTATCATTGCAATTAACAGTCCAATCGGTTCTTAAAGTTCTATTTTATAATTTATTATTCTGACAAAAAAAGGTATTTTTGTAATTTCAATAGTTTGTTAACAGTCAAACTAACCAGATACTAACAGCAGGGGAGGTGTTTGTAATTACATGGATACATTCTCTCTATGTGTTAATACGTTAAACCTCAGGAGAAGTCCCTAAAAATTACCCTACAAGAAAATGAGTAGATGAGTAAGAAGAATATATAGAGAGTAGATGCAAAAGAGAGAGGCGCGGGGCAACAACATGAAAATTGAATGCAAGTCTATTTATCTTTGTTGCATTGAATTTGAAATATATTTCTTCAAAAGTGTTGAATCCAATTTTTGCAATTCTTTTCCTTTAAAAACAAAAATATATGATAAGATTTTACATCTTATGTAAGAATAGTGATAAATCACAAAATTTTGTATACTCTAATTGATGTGGCAGAACTACATTAGTTAAAATAATTTATGTGGATTTTTAAATATTTTGATTTAATCAATTGATAACTAATTGATGTGGAACAACTACATTAGTCAAAATAATTTATGTAGATTTATGAATATTTTGATTCAACCAATATCTAGTTATGCCACAATGGTTTGTACAAAAATTTATAACTCTATTATTACTCATAAAGGTATAATAACCTCAAGATATACTTGAAGAGATTCAAGTCTTGAACTTTTTCAATATTCTATAACTCGGTTACGTATCTTCATTTTCTAGCTCTATATTGATGATTATATATGAATTTTTTGTTGTGTTATATTTATAAAAGGACGTATATAAACATGATTTTTTGAAAACAAGATCTAGTTTTCGTAATGAGCTCATTTCATTAATTTGAAATTCTAACGAAAAAGGCCATTTTAACATATGAAAAAACTTATGGGCATTATAAATTTATAATGGTAGGTTACAGGCATTGGCCAATTGTTAGAAATAATAATGTAATTTTAAAAATCTAATGCTGCCAAATCGCTATTAATTTTCTGTTTTTAAAGTTCTTAACAAAGATTTTCACTTTATCTTCTTAATTAATTAGAAGCTGTTGGAAAAAAAAAAGAAAAAAAAAGGCCAATGTCCATGCAATTTGGTGGAAATAAGGGAAATTCCTCGTAACAAATCAAGTCTCTCCCATCAAATTTATGAAGGAGACTTGATTTGCTGCGAGAAATGCCCCCCTACTTGTACTTGATCAATTCCGCCATACAATTTCATAATCAAATAACTACTTAAATTTTCATATTTAAGATACTTATATTAGTGCATATGTGCAGTATTATTTTAGAATTCAATAAATGATTTTGGGAGTGTTTTGTTATTTGTGTCCATTCATAAGTTCTGAAAACAACAATAATAGTGCACAAAAAAAGAAGAAGCTAATATTGCGAATCTCATATTGCTAACTAATAAGTGTTCAATTCTTAGCTGCAGTACTACGCTTACAAAATTAAGAAGCAATTTTTTTTTTTAATTTATAATTGATGTGTGTCATTACTACATCGTTTTGTATAATAAGTATTAATTTTTATATTATTTATAATGACATTTCTCATTGTATCAAATGAATATGCAAATTTTTATATCTTAATTCTATATATGTATAATTTTTTTATTCTCAAAAATAAAAATTTAATTAATAAGACACATTATTCATGTACATACTATTACATAATCCCCCCCCCCAAAAAAAAGTGATGATAGAGTTACAAATTCTTGTATAAGTTTATTTTGTACAGACTGTTGTGGGTCATGTGGTCTAAATTTATTGGTTGTATGAAAATATAAAATATTAAAAATAAATTATGTGGACCAAGAACTATTTAATCCAACCAATTGAATTATATATACCACATCATAATTAAAGAGTTTATAACTCTATCTATACTCAAAAGAAAGAAAACTATACTTTAATTGGCTAGTTGTTTTCATCCATTTATAGAATTGTCCTTTCAAAGAAAGAAATCTAATATTATTATCATCTTTATCCTTGATTAGTTCTCTTATAAAACAGTTTAATTGTAGTAGTAGTATTCTTATCCCATCTACCCTTTTGTATACTTGCCCTTATACTTCTTTGTTTTTGTTTTTGTTTTTTTTAGAGTCCAATAATAGTTGGCCACTAATAATTATAGGCAAAAAAGTAAAAAAAAATAAAAATTGCCAATTATTGTCGGGGCTAAAAAAAATTAGATATATGGATTTTTTTCCCTCTTTTAGTAAGTATAACAATATGTGTATATGAAATCAAACCAAGGTGTATGCCTAATGATTATAGCTACAATGTCTTGATAGGCGGGTATTGCAAGAATTCAAATGTTGAGGAAGCCATGAATCTTTATCATGATATGATTTTTGAATACCTATAGCACCTTGTTAACCGGCCTTTTTTCAAATGGGGAGGGTTGGAGAAGCTGAAAAATTATTTGCTGAGATGAAAAGAAGGGCGAATGGAAAAGGCAACCGATTTGTTGTTTAAGTATGGAGGAAAATGGTTGTGCTCCAGATGTTGTCACATTCAACACCCTTATGAATGGTTTCTTAAAAAGAGAATGGATGTGAGAAATGCATGTGATGCCAGATGAACACTCGTAGACTTACTGGCGGAGAATGAAAAATATCGTGAATGTTTGGACTTGCTTCCATCATTTTCTTCCCAAAAGTCAACGAAAAATGATTATGGTAGTTAATGTTGAGGGGGGTAGCAAGATTATCAAAGCAAAAATCTGCCTTGGAGAAGGTCGTTAAGGGTTAAACTTTTCATGCAGACGTTGTAAAATGATACGACGGCATGCTACTGTGTGATCATTAACAAGGGTGGAGCCTGGTTCGAGGCATGCTGACGACAGAGCTCCTCTAAACTAAAAGGACAGTTGTTGGGAGTTTTTCAAAAAAGGTGATAAAAATTTTAGTACCAGATACTAATACTATGTGTGTTCCGGAATCATTTTCCTTTTTTTGAAATTGGGATTACTCGAATGGTCAGCTATTGCATTGATATTTGATATAGTTTGTCAAGGATGAAACTATCCTTTCTGAACCCAATTGCTTTCGTAGACATGTTAGTTGACAAGTTTTGGTTACTCCATATTATTGTCAGCGATTGGCCCTCCTTCCTGTAATTGGCACTAAAATGACTCATAAATCATTAGCAACTGCTAATTACATCTTGTTCCTGAAATATGTTAGTTGACAAGTTTTGGTTACTCCATATTATTGTCAGCGATTGGCCTTCCTTGCTGTAATTGGCACTAAAATGACTCATAAATCATTAGCAACTGCTAATTACATCTTGTTCCTCAAGATTCAGCAGCACCGGCAGCAACTTTTACTTATTGTTTATGTGAGATTTATGGTTTGCTTGTAGCTTTTGCCGCTTTGGCTACATAAATTCTAATTTGTACAACTTGCACCATTTTTTTTCCAGGAACTCGATTGATGTTAATTACTTGATTAATGCTCTCTTGATTTTTTTTCCGCAGTGACTCAAAGTTTGTTGCAATGATAATATGATATTATAGTGACTACAAAAATATGTTCATTTTGAGTTTTAATATTTCTGGAATTCATGGACAAAAGAAAGAAAAAACACCCTACAAATGATAGTCAGGCAAGTTTAAATTGCACTGAAATAACTGAGCAAAATTGGAAAGAAAAAATATACATTTGGACCAAAAATTGATGTTCTTTATCATGCTTCTTTTATAGGGCTTCATCCGAAGTAAATTTCAATATTTCATCATTTTCGGGAAACTATACTGACAAGGGATTTCCTAAATTGAATGAAGATATTTTTCAATTTCAATAATTCCAAAAAGCCAAAAAGGAATATAAAACCTAAGAGCTTAATGCTTCTGTTCTTCTCATTCTCCTTCTTCCTAAGGGCAAGAAATTTACCAAAAAAATACTAATGGCCTCTTTTTAACTGCCTGTTTTTTCACTTTCCCTCAAATTCTGCCCTTCAGAAAAATCTGGGCAAGAATCCACTGACAGCACCAGATGCACGAAGCCAATCGAGTACCTACAAGAAGATTGAGAGAAATTTGCAAAGATCAATTTTCAAGATTATCCGAAAATCAAGAGATGTAAAAGATGTCCAATCCAGGAATTCAAGAATCATCATTTCACTAGTGGAACGTATAAATTGCTTGTTATTTTCAGTTCCTGATACAATCACCGACACGAGTGTACCTAATTTTTCATAATATTTGCTCCCTTTCATACAACAATAAATGCAACCAATAAAATGCTTAATCATTATATTATAGATTTTAAGTACTAGTATGCTATAGGTTTTAAGTACCTGTAGGTATGATGCACCGCTAAGACCTCATCTTTTAATCACTTTGGAATACTTTTTTGGGGTCAAGTTGTCCACTACAATAACTGGAAGGAACAGCAGATATCTCCTGTCTTCCTCTCCACTCCTCGCCAGGTTTCAATATAATGGGCTTTTCCACACAAGCAGCCTCTACACACAGCATATGTTTGTATTCATCATCGCCAAAATCAGCCATTGCCTTTGCTTTCTTATCCCAAGGATTCCAGACCACTGCAGCGGCAGATAATTATGATTATGAACAATACATGCAATTGTGTTTTGCAATGCAATGCCAATATATTGAAACATGTAATGATCTATATTCACTTGGTACAAAAATTTTACAACTAGAATCGTTATCATCAGAATTAGATATGGCTTCAAACATCAAGCATAATCTCTTTTTTTTTTTTTTAAAAAAAGTGTTACAAATGATGACCCTTTCCCACCCATGAATGGGTTACTGTTTGCAGAAACACTAACCAGAGGCCAACATAAGAAGAATATATGATACCAATGTGCATTGCAATGTACCCCCCGTTCTAAATATAAAATGTTCTATCTCCTCACAATGATGACATTTGTATGCATTAACATAGAAATAGAAAACTAAAAGGCAAATGAACAACAGTCATGGCTAACTCACCTGCATCTGGAAGTCCATCCTTCCGCAATACGAAAGTCCGTTTCCTCTCATGATCTAGAATAGCTATTTTTGTAGGTGTACTCAGATATACTTTGTCTACCTTTACCATGAAAGCAATTATTATAGTTAAAGATAGAAGAAACATATATTACACAAGTGCAATACTACTGTCATCCACATTAGAGCAGACACTAACTTCTGATTCAAATGTTATTGCATCTCCTTGTTCGGTGAATCGCTCTTTATCCTTCAAGTTGTCCAGATAATCAAGCGTCTCCAATCCTTCTACTCGCACTTCACTAAAACAAGAAACCCCCCAAAAAAAGGAGACAATGAAATATAAAACAGGAAAATTAGGTTAGTGAAGAATACATCATTAGTCAAACAAAACTTTATCCACAAACTTTGGGTCACATCTACTACAATTTACAAATGCCCTCGCATGATTTTCAAAGATAAATTTTGAAATTTTAATTTCATCAAAGCCCTTAAATAGCAAATTATGATTCAAGGAATTATTTTCTGAGAAAAGGATATTATGGAAAATTAATAATTAGAGAAATTTACAACTTTTTTGGCAGCTCTCCCTGGCCACTATCTCCATCCGTATCACTTATGGTTACCCGTAAGACACGTTTCTCTCCCATTTCCCACAATGAAAATTAATAATTAGAGAAATTTACAACTTTTTTGGCAGCTCTCCCTGGTCACTATCTCCATCCGTATCACTTATGGTTACCCGTAAGACACGTTTCTCTCCCATTTCCCACAATCATTTTTCTTCCTAAAATTTCATATTTATATAGCACATATGTTTTAGTAGAGTCTTCCCCAACAATCATACCATCGTAGATAATAATATGTCTAAAGATGCCCAAATAATGTTACTTTCAATCCATTTTTCCATTTAAGGCTTAAAATAAGTAATAATTAAGCTCCTCGTGTCTTGATGCTTTCCCAAACCCATCATTCTGAAATTGATTATTAATTTGAGTTTTTCTCTATATTTAGCATTTCTTTGGGTCAAAAAGTATAAATACCATCACTTCGTAGGTTTGATGACTTCTTCCCTGACTTTTTGATCTCCCACAAATCTTATCAGATATATCGAGATATCAAAGAGAAATAATAATTAACCATTAATAAGGGTAAATAATTCATCACAGTAAATAAAGTTCATAACAATCAAATACAGGCACATCTCCTTTCCCACCAGCATTCTATTAGCATGACGGAGCAACCAACATTTGTACATGTACTACTGCCAACAAAATAAAATATCAGTTTTCTGGCAGAAACTCCAATTTTACTTGCTATAAAAAATAAATTAGACCAAAATTGCCGGGCTCATTTTCATCATGATAAGATAAAGTCTCTGATAAATAACAAAAATATAAAACTTCTTTACAAAGACTGTTATATATATGATACAGAACACAATTCCAGCAGGTGTACTAGTATCTGACAATTGTTTTAACACTTATTGATGTGCCAACAGTCATTTTTTGCAAACAAAGTATCTGATAGAATGTAAATAACAGTTTCAATCAGGATGAAAATCATTAACAAATACTCGAAAAATTCAAAAGTTAGACAAGAGTTCAGAAGATTAGCTAAAGAAAGATCTCACTAGAGAACCTGATATCAGAAACAGCAAAATAGGTGTGATAGGCAAATGTGAACGCAAATGATTTTCCATCAGTGTTTGTGTTTCTGATACGGGATGTCAACATCAAATCCCCGCCAGGTCCAAGAGTTATCCTTAGACGAAACTCATATCTGCAAATAGTTATCATTTAATACACATCGGTGGACTAAAAAAAAAGATACAGAAAGCGAAAATATACAGATATGCATTTCACTTCAGACATACATAGTCAAGCTGTTAACATGTTATAACAAACTCTTAGCTCAATCTAATAAGATCTATTCCCTAAACTTAAAATCCTTAGCCACAAATAAGAAAAAGATGAAACTTACTCTTTTTATTTATCACTGTTATATTATTTTTTTAATAAGAGACAGAAAAATAAAGTATATTAATGTGCAAAGTGAAAAATGAGAAGTCCACTGAACCAAGCAAAAACCCAAAGGTGTATGAATACAAAAACTACAAAATAAAAAAAAATAAAAAAATCTTGCATTGAAATAAAAAACAAACCCTAACCCCTCCTGTAAAACTGTTCTATTGTTCACTTACAACCGTCTCAAAACCCCTTTGAAGCCAAGAGTAGAACAACTATCTTGAAAATCTTTTGCAACAGAACCCCAAAGACGAACTTTATTCTCTATGCTGCTGACTTACTTCCGAATTAAAAGGACTAAAGGAATTGACCAGTCAAACATTCAAACTGAATTGACCAGTAACTGCCAAATTAGAGTCATGCACCTGTGAGGCCAGATCTTAACTTCTTCTTCAGAGTGTTTAAGGATTAAATCAACACAGGCCTGGCTGGAGTTATTTGCGGAAAATGGTGGGGGATCAGGATCAATGCTCCATAACCTGCTTCTTGCAAATCCATGTTTTTCAAGGGAACCGTGATTTGCAAACTGCATACATCAAAAAAATGTATTTCAGAAAGAAACAAATAAAAATGGAATCAGAATAATAGCTTACCAAAGTGAAGCACATACTTGAGGGAAACATATTGGTATACCTCCACGAATTGGCTTTGGATGCTTAAAAGTGGCCTGCAAAAAGCAGAAATTAATTTTACAAATCAGAAAAATATAGGTGGAAACCCTGCTAATGAGGAAAGCTCAGAATACAAGTTTGATCTGAAAGCATCATTACTGCCTACAAAAGTGATCAGAATACTAGACATACACATGCTTAAGCATGAGATAGATACATAGAGTTTAGGGTTGTGTAATATAAAGCTGTGTCCACATACATTAGTAAGGAAAATTTTTCAAACCCCCCTTCAAGGATGCATAAAAATTATAAATAGGGCTTCCTGGACACTTTGACAAAGATTGCAAGTGCACACATTAACATAAAGTATTAAATTCCTCTCCATGTAAGTAGAGAAGAAAACAAAAATAAAGAGAAAAAAAAAAGCAGATATCGGGAAGCAGAATCTTCAACACACAAATTTTACAAGTGAAATTTTGTGGTTGGCAGCTGGTACCCTCCATTGGTTTTGCTTTTTTTTCCAATACTTTAATACATGAATCTTTCAGTGCCATATAGCTCTCAAATATGTGTCCTTTTACGTAGTCTCTCAAGTCCCTCCTAGCTAGCAAAACAGAATTCATTTTACTCAATCTGGCCTTTTATTTAGGTTTGACAATTTCAGGAAACTCGCCACCAGCTCTCATACATTACAAATGATTACTACTTCAAATCCTGTAGTGTCTCTAAATTCACCAATTTTCATGTTTTTACATGCCTACAGTTTTACACATGATAATATGCACACATGCACTGTGTGTATGCAGGTGCGTCCTTCTCTCATCAATTTTTTTTTCGTTTATACATGTCAGAACCCAGTGTACATGTTAGAAGCTCAGCACTCAAGCCAATTTACATAACACAGGCAATCACTAGCACAACTACTAGGTCAAGATAGAGTTTTAGTTTCGCTTTTGGCCCTTAAAATTGCATATTCTTACAACAAAAGGAGAGTAAAACAAACAAATAAATTAATTAATGTGGTCCTTTATTGAAAAGGTTCTTACAATAGAAAAACAAGTTAATTAATGCCGTACCTTGCTACTAAGAAAAAACAATTCTTCCCCATACTCGTTCTTCCAAGATGTTACTTGTCCCCCATAGAGATATATCTGTAGTCAAATCAAAATGTTTAAAATGAATAAAACTAAAAAGAATCAAGCATAACAATCAGAGGTGATCAACTGGATCAATAAAACAAATTATTGGCTACCTCAGACTTAGAGACTTTCTTCAATCCAATCAACGTTCAATCTAATTATGTACAAGACTGCAGTGTAATTGGTAACTGTTACATTTGGCATTATACTCATCTTCTTCACAAATTTTTTTATATTCAATAGGATAAAAATTATTTTTTAAATTTATGTATATTTTACGTTTAACATATAAATAATTTCTATTTTCTACACGAAATATTAAAAATGATATTAACTATCAATACACGCAAACAAACAAACAAACAGTTAATTCAGATCTAGTGGAAACGAAAATGAAATTTCAATAAATTGGATTAAAATTTAAGAATATATGAATGAATACGAGAGAGATTGGTAAGCGGTAAGCGAGACCTCAGCGGAACAGCCGCGAACTTCGCGCAAAACGACTTTTTCGAGGCCGTTAACCCCTTTACAATGCTCGACGAAGAGCTTCTCCCGGCATGGAGAATTCATGTTGGTTTCGGCGGCGGAGGCGGCGGACGTGGCGGTGGAGGTGGTACTGGATCGAACCGAAATTGATGAATCGAATCGCGCGCCGGGTTTTATACCCGAACCGGATGGGGATAGCGCGAGAGAGAAGCCTTTGTTTATTATTTTTTTCATTAGATTTTGCGCTTTTTTTTGCCTTTTGGATAATCCTTTCTTTTTCACTTTTCCTCTTTTTCTACTCTTTTTTAATAACTCACTTTTTTTCTTTTCAATTTTTTTATTAATCATTAAATTATTAATATCTTTAAATAAGTTTTTCAATTTTTTTGAATTTTATAATTAGAGATAACTCCACTTGAAGGAAACTCTGTCAAACTGATAATCTAATAAAAATTAATTAATAAATAATAATATTACGCCATAAAAACTGCAAGAATAATTAAGCATAAATCATGTATAATATATATATATATATATATATATATATATATATATATATATATATATATATATATA